>PVJO010003705.1:50549-119568 GCA_004026905.1 Hystrix cristata | reverse complement strand
AATTTTGGTCTTTTGTTCTCCTCCCTCAGTTGAGAATAGTTTCCGAGGTTTCCATGACCCTGGTCACAACTCCTCCAACTTCTTTGCTCAAGAGGCTGTCAAATTATGATCTCTAAAACGTAACTCTGGGAGCTGGGCATGGTGGTGCACACCTCTAATCCCAGCACTCAGGAGGCTGAGGCAAGAAGATTGCCACAAGTTCCAGGCCAGCCTGGGCTACCTAGTGCATTTAAGGCCAGCCTGAACTCACAGTGACCCTGTCTCAAAAAACAAAAGTAAACTATTATATATATGTGTGTGTTTGTGTGTGTATTATATGATTGTGTCACTCTTCAAAATCTTTAGCTACAAGTATAAATTGTCAGGCAAGATTTGAGTTTAACCTCTGTGTGTGTGTGTGTGTGTGTGTGTGTGTGTGTGTGTGTGTGTTGTAGTAGTAGTAGGAATTGAACCTAGGACTTTTGCAATGAGCTATATTCTTATTCCTTTAAAACATTTTTTTGTTTTTGTCGTTCTCTGCTTTTTGTTTTTGTTTTTGTTTTGTTGTTGTTTGCTTTTTGAGACAGAGTCTTGCTATGTAGTTCAAGGTGGTCTTGAACTCACTGTGTAGCTCAGACTGGACTCAAACTCATGGCCATCCTCCTGCCTCAGCCTCCCAAGTGCTGGGATTACAGGTGCCATCCTGTCAGGGTATCATCATCATCATCATCATCATTATTATTATTATTACTTGAGACAGGTTCTCACTAAATTGCCCAGGGTGGGCTCAAACTCATGATCTTCCTAACTGCAGACGCGCTCCACCATGCTCCGTGGAGCTCAGCCTCCTTGCCAAACAGCTGCTCTTTTACCACCTACCTGAGCCTCGGACCAAGGGTTTTCAGACCCTTGCACGGAGCCCATGTTCTGTGGCAGAGGCACAGGATGAGAGGCAGAGGATGGCAAAGGGGCTGTGGGAAGGACACATGCGAGGCTCCAGTACCTCCTTCCATCGTAGCCCCCTGATGCAGGTAAGGTGCACATATTTCCTTACAGTTTAGAGGAATGACAGTTGATACTTGAAGAAATTAAGAAGCAATCCTTTTCCCTTTCTTCTCCAAATGCCATGGATTTTTTTGTTTGTTTTTGTTTTTTTGAGACAGAGTTCCATCATGTAGTTCGGGCTGGCCTCGAACTCGTGACCTTCCTCCTGCCTCAGCTGCCTGAGTGCTGAGATTACAGGCATGCACCACCAGGCCCCAAAAATGCCATGAATTTCATAAAACCTTTTGATTTGCCCTTCCTTCTGACTGGAATTCCCTTCACATAAATTTGTGTGTGTGGAAAATGTGTTTTTCCTGTTATCATCCATTCCCTCACCTTCTGGTGAAAGTACTTGGAGCATTCTTTGGGGAACAACCTTGTCTTAGTTACTTTCTCACTGCTGAAACATAGTACTGAGTATCTCACTCACGTGATCCAGTCTCCTCCGAAAGCTCCGCCTATGAGCCCATGAGGCCCTGGGGGGACATTTAGATAAAAAACCACAACAAACCTCTTTCCCCTTCTCTCTTTTCCAGCTCACTGGGTTCCAGTTGGTCTCCAGGAGTGCACAAGTGATCAGGCCAGGCCAACTTGCAAACAACCACCTCAGCCACAGTGACTGGTTCAAATTTGGCTAATCCTCTGGCTACAATGATTGGGCTTGCATGGATAAATGATCCCAAATGGCTCCCAATGAGTCCCAGACCTGTTCTGGAGCCTTAAGAAACAGATGTTCTCTTTTCAGCGGAACTGAAGCCTAAGAAGATGTAGACATAGAATTTGTGGCAGCAGTTTTGCTCTGCTGTGGAGAGTAGGTCAACATAGAGGAAAGTACTGTACATCCAAGCGATGGAAAGAGACTGGACCCTTGGGAAACTCAATGCTGGATCAAGGTTCAACTAAAGTCTGACCATCGAAAGCCTGACATTTCAGTTCATCAGCCAGTAAATTTTCTCTTTTGCTGAAATAATTTTAAGTCTGCTTTTTCAAAAGAATAGTGAGTAATTCACTAGCACAGTAGTTCTGACTTGGCCTTCCAAAGAGCTAAAGGCTGGTATGTCTCTGGTTCTACCCCATGTGCTACACAGGAGCCCCACTGTCTCTTGTGTTTTCCCCAATAAGTTCCACATCCTCTGGAGACCCCTCGTGTGTGGTTTTCAAGCTCCAATCCCAGCGTGTCCTTTGGCCCCACTAAGCTCCTTGGGGGAAAGGAGGAACCCCTGTTTCTGCAGAAGCAGGGAGTGGTGATCCTGTTTCAGTCCCCAGCAAAGAAGCAGAAAGATGGTCACAACTGAGGTTGGGAAAGCCCTTGCCCTCTTGAGTCACTTCAGGTCTGGCTCCAAGGAGCAAGACTACTGTGTCACAACCAGAGACACAAAACTGCCATCTGTCTGCACAACTCCATCTATGGTGCGCTTGCCTTGTGCCAGGTATTATACCAGATATTTTACACTCATTCTCAGATGTAATCCTCAGAGAAACTTGAGGGGTAAGGATAATGACATCACCCCTCTGAACAGATGAAAAACTGAAGCTCAGAAAGGTCATTCTCTGAGCTGGGCATAGTGGCCCACCTGTAATCCCAACTACTTGGGGTCAGCTGGGGCAACATAATAAGACTTCCATTTCACAAAAAAGAAAAACGTCAATGACTGGGCCAAGACTGCAGCTAGTCAGGGAAGGATCTGGCATTTCAAGATGTGCATTAGGACTCCCTTATGAATTGTGGCCCCTATGGATGGGGCAGATACCCGCAGAGAAAAGCCTCAACGGGCAGAGAGGTGAAGAAGGGACATTTGGAGCTGTAAGAAGTCGAAGAGGACGCTTTGGAGGTTGCCTGAGGGTAGGATGGGGCTGTAGGGGCCCAGTTTGAGAGGGAGTGTGAAATGCACGATCCATGTGACCAAGGGAATTTCCGACCTAGGGACTCGGGTTTGACAGGTGGGGCGGCTGGAGGGGCGGGGTTCTCTGTGCCCGCCCACGTCCAGGTGAGAAGCCTGCAACCCGGGCCGGAAGGGAGGATGCGCCCACGCAGTGCCCTGGCGGTATAGGGTGCCCCTGGCTCGGGCGCTGTCGGGTCAGGCTTTCTTGGCGCCCGGGTACTGGCCGGGCGGGCCCGGTCTTTGGTAGGGGTGGAAGAGGAGGGTGCCGCGCCCTGCCCGGCCCAGGTGTCGTCTCTGGAGGCGGAGTTTGGGAACCAGGCAGCTGGAGATTCCCGGCTGGACTGGGAGGCGGGCAGACGTCGAAGGAGAGAAGTGGACAAGAGGCAGAAGCTGGGAGCTCAGGGAGCGCACAGCGCAAACAGAGGCGCGGGGCCGCCAGCATGTTCGCCCGAAACCACCGGAGCCGGGTCACCGTGGCCAGAGGCTCAGCCTTGGAGATGGAGTTCAAGCGCGGCCGCTTCCGACTTAGCGTCTTCAGCGACTCGCCCGAGGTGAGCGCCCGGGTCCCCGCCCTGCCCTCCCTGGCTCCCCAGGCAGCCTGGCAGCCTCTGCCGCCCGCACGCGTCCGCGCGCGCCGAAGGGCGCAGCCGCCACGCAGCGGGTCCAAACCGGCCGAGCTGTTGACTTAAAAAGTAAGATGTGGACGCCTGCACAGGAGCCCCCCACATTCCCTGGCCTGGTTGACATGATTTGCCTCCCCTGGAAAAACTCCCAGTTGCCCTCGATTTGAGGGGCTCCCAGTTCGATTCCCAAAATGTGCCGGGACACAGCCCTTCCCAGGCATCTCCACACGCTCGGTCGCCCGCTGGTTCTCGGCTGCCAGCCTGGCCCGCACTCTTTTCCAGCTTTATGGGCCAACCTCTACCATGCCTCTAGACTTCTAGCTGCCTCTGTACTGAAGCCCTCCCTGAGGCTCCTCTGTGTTCTCAATGGGCAGCAGGTGGGGGGGGGGGCATATGTGCGGCGTCTCTTTTCACCCTTTGGAGTTCCCCACACCCAAACTTCCTGCCTCATTTCCTGGGGCTTAAGAAGAATCTGGCCTCTAAGCTGAGACTTTCCTCCCAGGTCCACCAGTCTACACACCTCTCATGCCCAGCTGAGGAATCTGAGCCCTACCTGCAACCCCCTGGAGGCAGGGGAGGGACTCCAGGGGTGCGGCTGAGCCAGGACTGAGAGGGTGGATAGCCACTGCAGTGACACTCCTGTCCCCAAGGTCAGCCACACACTTGCCCAAGGAGAGTCCAATTCCAAGCTGTCCTCTCCCAGGCCCGGAAAGGGTTAAGTGAGGTGGGCCTTCCTCCAGCCCCCTCACCCTCCCGGCTGGGATTCCAGGCCTGGCTTCTGCCCTTTCCCTCCAGGCTGCCCAGAACAAAGGCCCTTTCACACCCGTGTCCCGGTGTCCCAGGCCTTCTCTGAGTCAGAAGCTAGTGGACTGGGAGACAGAAATTTTGTCTTCCCCAGCCCCAGCAATTGGGCCAGAAAACCCCGCGTGGGACAGGCGTGGGGAGAAAGGGGCGAGGCCCAGGAACAGGAGGAGGGGCCTGTGAACCCAACCGCCCCTGGGATCTGCCAGGCCTTCGGGAGCCAGGGCGGAGCCGCAGGGGCTGGCCGGCCGCTGCCGAGCGGAGTGTGACTCCGTGGGCCTAGGGTGGAGGGGGGGCCACGCTGCAGCTGGTTGGGACTCGGGGCTGGTTTCCTGTCTGGAAGGGAAGGGGCCCGCAGAAGGGAGTGGGGGCAGCAGCAGACAGGCACACCCCTGCCTCTCTCCCTCCCTCTCCTCCCTTCTGCTGGAAAAGCGAGGTAATTGTGAGGCTAGGGTGGGGTGGACTGGATTGGGGCCTGGGCCGAAGTGGCGACTCACCCCTTTGTCCCATTCCCTGCACTCACCTCCCTTCAAGTCCCCACCTCTGTTGCTCTTCTTGCTAACTTTCTCAAACTAAGCCAGAGCCCTTCTCCCAGAGCTCCAACCTCTGGACAAATCCCAGAACTCTGTAAAACCGGCAAGAGGCATGCCCTCCCTGCCCCCTTCCAGCTGTGCCTGCCCCTCATGGCCCTCTCCTCACACAGATTCTCTGTCCACCAGGCCAGGGGTGTGGGCGGGAGCCGGGGAGGGGCCAGAGTGGGAATAAAAGAGCCTTTTTCTTCCACAGCTGGGAGAACAGCTGCCACCAAAGCAAGACTGGACACTCTGTGCCCATAGTCCCCTCTGCAGCTGGCCTCCCCTCCCAGACCCCTGCTCATCCCCACTTCACTTTCCTTTCCTCCCCTCCCGGCTCCCACCAGGGCTTTGGAACAGCAGTAGGCAAGATTTTTGTCCCAGCAGCCAGAGGGTCTAACAGGAGTGCAGAGGGAAAGGGGCAGCCTCTCTCTTCTGCCCAAGAGCTGGCCACCTCTCTCAAGAGGGGGGAGCAGTGGGAGGAGTGGGACATCGTGGTGCCACCTGCCCCCCGGCCAGGGGTTGTCAAGGGAAAGGGCTCTGGGGGGCACAGAGATGCAGGACAGATTGCACATCCTGGAGGACCTGAATATGCTCTACATTCGGCAGATGGCACTCAGCCTGGAGGTAATGCCCCTACCCCTGGATTACATACTTCGCACTTCCTCCGCTTGCACCCAGCCTGTAGCTGCCTTCCCTGTCCCTGCTGGGGCTGGAGGGGAGGGTGGGGTTTGCTCAAAGCGGGAGAGGGACAGGTGACTCTTTATGGCCTGTGCTGGGGGCAGTGTACAGACCTAGGCCCAGTTCTGCTAATCAGAACACTATGTTGACAGCCATGTTTTCACACCTATTTTTGGAAGCTCTGTGGGTGGGTGTGGAAGTCTCCTAGGGATAAGGGCTCCTTTTAGGTAAGTGATGAAGGGAAGGGTTCATTGTGAGGGAGGTTTTCAGGAAGGATGAGAAGAGAAAGGAGATGCTGGGAAAGGAGTAAAGATCCTGCTGGCCCCAGAGATGGCAGGGAGCTGTTTATTCATACATTTATTTGTTTTGTTTTGTTTTGTTTTTGAGACAGTCTCACTAAGTTATCCAGGCTACCCTTGAACTGTGAACTTCCTGTCTCAGCCTCCCAAGTACCTGAGATTACAGGCGGGCACTAGCACGCGTAGCATTTATTTATCCTTAAACACATCTATTGAACACATGTTATGTGGCAAGTTCCCATCTAGACTATGGGATACGTAAGCAAACAAGACAGGAAAGATTCATTCCAGAGAATAGATAATAAACATATGAACACATAAATAATATCACATAGTAAAATTATGATGAAAATGGGGAATGCAAAATTCAGTGGGGGAGAGGGCATTAGGTGTGGAAGTCTGGAAGGATTTGAAGATGGAAAGAAGGCTTTCCAGACAGAGGGCATAGCAACTGCAAAGGTCCTTAGGTGAGGGTGATATGTTTGTAGGAAAGAAAGAGAGACAGTGTGGCTGGAATAAAGTAGTTGAAGTCGAGCCGATGGTCAGGGAAAATCATGCAAAGCCTTGGAGGCTATGATAAGGTACTTAGATGGCACTCTGTGTGATATTGGTCTACAGAAGGGTTTTCAGCAGAAGAACAACACATGTAAAAATTTAAAATGATAGCTGCTGTAAGAATAAGCTGGGGTTTGGGGAGGGGGCAGTGGAAAGAAAAGTAGCAAAAGACCACTTGGTGAGTAGTCATGTTGCAGTCATGGAGTGAACCTGGTGGTATAGATGCATGCTGGAGGTGGAGAAAGGGAGAAGGGGTGCATTTTAAATGATGGAGGTAAATCTCATGGGGTTTGCTGATGGACTGGACCTGAGGGTGAGGTAGACAGTAAACACTAGAAGGATTCCCAGGTGTGCAGATAAACAATGGGGTGTAGGGGGGTATAGCCCTCTCCTGAGATAGGGATGATGGAGGAAGTTACAGAAGTGACTCCCTGCATCGGGCAAGGTCAGAAGCAGGAGTGGGAAGAGTCTAGATCCGGCATGGCAATGTATTGCACATTTGCTGCTTGTCCAGTCCTGCTCCCACTCCCTAGATCGGAGTGGACATTTCTAGTCAATTGTAGCACTCTTCACCAAGGAGCCCAGACATCAGCACAGCCTTGGTACGAAGTGCGTAGGTTATATTCTTTATAAGGTGCCAACCGGAAGCAGGAGTCTGGGTCTGGGTGCAGCTGCATCAGGAGGGGACACATTAATTGGCCTGGAGTCACCATTTTCTGTTTTGCAGAAAGGTGCCAAATGTACCCATAGGATGCTGACATTACCTAAATGTCCTGTGTCAGCACACGAGATAAAACCTGTTTGTTATTCATAGTCCTCTGCACTTTATTACTAGTTACATATGACCATTTCAATTTTAATTCTAGTTAATTAAAATGAAATAAAATAAAACAGTTCACTCCTCAGTTGCTGTAGCCACGTTTCAAGTGCTAGATGACTAGTGAGCATTTCCATCACCACAGAAGGTTTTATTGGACAGAGTTGGTCTAGGTATGTAAATGTTTAAATTCTACATCTTGTGCTCTGCTCCCTGCTCAACAATGTAATTTCTCTCCATGGGAAGCCTGGGGGCATAGGAGGGGCTTAGTTTTCATTTAGGTCAATTCTAGTTCACCCGTAGGCTGAGAGTGTTGTGATTCTTTCTCCACCAAGTTCAGCGGATTCTCAAAAGAGGAGGCCCATTGATGTTTCTGGGAATGGCAAGAAAGGTAGTCTCTTCTGGGAGAGTAAATCCAAGACTTTCTGGGGGAGGCAATTTAAACTGCAAGTAAAAGGGAGGAGAGTGTGAGAGAAAGCTTATTTTTGAATATGTGCTAGGCCCAGGTAGAGGTTAGACTTTCCCATTTAATCCTCACTAATGCTATGGAAGGAAGTGGAATAATTCCCAGTCGACAGACTAAGTCTCCAGAGATTGAGTGTTCATGGCTTGTCAAGTCCCTAACATAGCATTGAATTTAGCCCTGGTGGAGATTCTGAAGGGAACACAAAGTGGTGAGAACCAAAGCCGGAAGTCAGGAACAGAAGAAAGCGGGAGGGGTGGGGAGTCCACAGAAGGCCAATGTGTGCTGGGGCTTCTGCATCCTTTTTCAGTCCCTTGGGGTCTGACCCAGGTTCTGCTGACACTCAACTCTGGACTCTTTCCCAGGAGTCTGGGGGAATTGCTGGGGGTGGGGGAGGAGCAACAAAGGAGCTGTCCCTGGTGTGGGGATGGGGGATGAGGTGCAAGGATCCAGAGCCTGGGCCAGGTCCCCAGATGCTCTAATCAGAAGGGTGGCAGCTGGTTTTCTTGGGCCCTCTTGGTTATGGGCCTTGGGAGAGAAGATGGGGCTGGCAAGTAACTGGTCAACAGGAGAGATTCCAGGTCCCCAGTCTTCTTTGTCCATGCTGGACCCAACGACCTTTCCAACGACCTTGCCATTCCTACTTTATACACTGCCTACCCCGCCCCCCAGACCCCGGGGGAAGGGGTCCCCTTGGAGGGCAATCACAATGCGGGAGGGGCCACCTGGCCTCTACAGGGCAATGCAGGCGCCGCCTGAGGTCCTGGGCCACAGGCTCTGCGCGACGGAGATGCCCATAGCCCGGATCCGAGTCCGGCTGGGAGCCCCTGGGCGGCTCGGCTCTCGCGGCAATTGGGATCTGATGTCACCGGCGCCCTGAGCGCTGCTGGCGGAGGCTGCAAGCGGCTGCTGCGGTATGAGTCCCCGCGGCCCTCGGCCCAGCCGGCTCCGGGCTCGCGCTGCTCCCTGGACCCCGCGCCACGCGGGCGCCCGCACAGCCAATGGACGGGGCTAGGGAAGGATCCGTGAGTGCGGGGACTGGGGCAATAGAAGCTAGCCTGGAGGGGGCTTGGGGATGACCGCGGGTCCCCTTTCTCTTTGGCTTTGATCCATTTGGGGAATTTGTGGCAGCAGCCGGATGCAAAGTCAGTTAGCCAGGTTGTTTAGTAGAGAAGCTTAACAGTGGTAGGACCTTGATGCAGACAGACAAAGCTAGGGTGGGGGGACCTATGTAATCTGGGAGGGCTTTTTGGTGGAGGGGGCTTTGGGTCTGGGTTGGTATGTCATGGAAGGGAAAATGGCGCTCAGTGCTGGGGTGAAGGGTGAAGTAAGTCTGGTCTGGCACAGAGGCCTAGAAAAAAATATTGAACAATAAATTTGCAGCCAGCCTGGACAAGGATTTTTTTTTTTTTTTTTGAGACAGTCTTGCTATGTAGCTCAGGCTGTTCTTGAAATCATACGCTGCTCTTGCCTCAACCTCCCAAGTTCTGGGATTACAAGTGTGTGCCACTGTGCCTAGCTGGCCAGGGGTTTTGCATGAAGGAATTCAATGTGTTCAAGTCTTGGATATTTGAAGACTGGAGCCAACAGGGACAGAAGCAAGGGCACAAGGTATGGAGGAAAACTAAGGTGAGACAGAAGACAGGTTTGGGGAAGTCATGTTTATTTTGCCCCTTCCAACTGGATTCCTCCACTTGCGTGGTTTCCTGAACCCATCTGTACTGTGGGTTAGACTCCCACCTCTTTTTTGAAGTCTCCTGTAATAGCCTCAGCCAGGAGCAAACAGGATCTGTTTCCTCTGAGTGTGTTTATGCCATGACATGGCACTTACAGAGCAGCCATTAATGTCTGCATCTCTCATCTCCCAGCTGGGTTTCGAATATAGAACCATGGACAGCACAGTTGCTCCTGTACTCATTGGAGGAACATGTTATTAAAAATCCCATCCCTGCCATTCACATATACAGTACTGTGTGCTAGCACTGTGTCAAGTCCCTGTCTCACAGCCCTAGGATATGGGAATGATCCCCATTTCTCAGGTGAAAACCTGAGGTTTAGGGAGGTTGAGTAAATTACCCCAGTGCCCAGTGCTTTTTAAGCACCAGAACCACTTCTTTTTTTTTAAAATTTATTTTATTTTAATGGTCCATTTTAGATGTACATAGTGATAACATTCATCATAGGGGATTTGTACCTGTACATGATATATCTTGTTGCTTCTTTTTTTTCCCATTCCCCTCCCTTCACCTCCTCTTCCCTCCTTACTTACAAAAGCTGGGGCTGGGGATTTAGCTCAGTGGTTAGAGTGCTTGCTTTGCAAGCACAAGGTCCTGAGTTCGATCCCCAGCACCAAAAAAGAAAGAAAGAAATGAATGTTCCTGGCAACTCTGATGCCTCTTCTAGTGCCTCTCCTCTGGCTCTTCTGTCCAGCCTGTCCAGCCCCTTACTCCTGGACTGCTTGCATTCATCCCCATTCCTTGCCTCTGACCTCACCCCAGCTCAGAGGGCCAGATGGTGGTGGATCCCTTAATTAGGAGGTGTGTATGGAGTTTTGTGCAGCAAGGGTAAATTCCCAGTGAAGGAACATAACTTCACTGACCCTGTAAATCTGTTTTCCATTCTTGGATTCTACTGGAAGACCCAGACCACTAATATTTTGTGCAAATGTATACACATATGTATGTATACGTTGTGCACAAATGGTGACACATGTATTGTTCTGCTTTTCTTACATTGTATTTTCTAGAAATTGTCTCATATCTCTTCACATGTGTCTAGCTCACTCTTTGTCTATACAACAGTACATGGTATAGATGTGCTATAATTTATTTAACCAATGCCCTATTAAAGGACTTTTCATTTTAATTTTAGTATTTAAAACAATGGTGAATGAATATCTTTGTACAAATGGCATTCCCTAGTTATATGTGTAACAATATCTGTGGGATAAACTTCCGGAAATTGGATAGATGATAGGATATGTGAACTTGTAGTTTTCCTAGATTTTTCCAAATTGTGTTCAAAAGAGGTAGAGTAAATTTATACTCCCAGTCATCAAATGAAAGGGGACATCTGTATTTTTTTAAAGTTTTTCTGATTCTTCTTTTTTTTTTATGTGTGTGCTGGGGATCGAACTCAGGGCCTTGTGCTTGCAAGGCAAGCACTCTAACCACTGAGCTAAATCCCCAGCCCTTTCTGATTATCCTTTTTTTTTTTTTCTTTTTTTTTTCTTTCTGATTATTCTTGAGCTGAGGTTGAGACCAGTGCTTGCTGTCGAGTTGCTGAAAATATTAGTTTCTTGTTAATTTTTCCTGGTGTACAGCCCACTTGGGGACTCAGGGTGGGGGGTGGAGTTGTGCTTCAGCCTGTTCCCTCACTGACATTTCCTTTTCACCTTTCCCCTGACCCTGGCTAGGACACAGAGTTGCAGAGGAAGCTAGACCATGAGATCCGGATGAGGGAAGGGGCCTGCAAACTGCTGGCAGCCTGCTCTCAGCGAGAACAGGCTCTGGAGGCCACCAAGAGCCTGCTGGTGTGCAACAGTCGCATCCTCAGCTACATGGGCGAGCTGCAGCGGCGCAAGGAGGCCCAGGTGCTGGAGAAGACAGGACGGCGGTGAGCAATAGGGAGGCGAGGCCTCGGTGGGAGCAGGAGGCTTTAAGAGTGGTGGTAGTACAGTACCCACACATGTGGAGTGTGGACTGCTCTGCAGAAAACCTCCTGCAGGCTTGTCCAGGGCTTGGAAGACGCCTCAGTGTTTTACTATTGCACTGTGCTGTCCAGAGTAGCTAGGGCTGCACTCAGTAAAAGCCAGTGTGCCTGGTGGGAGCTGGCAGTCTGAGGAAACAGTGCAAAAGAACTAATTTGCCAATACCTGCCTGTGATCTGAAAAATCTGGCTGGTTTCTAGAAAATGAATTATTTCAAAGCCAGTTCACCAAATAGCTAATTTCCCATAAATTGCCAACAGTTTGTTGTACTGGGGATTCATCATAGAGCCAGGAAATGGGAAAACAAATAATAAAAAACCACTTAAAAGAAAGGCTACCCATTCATATAAATGAGATTGTGCACTCTTTTTTTGTGTGCTGGGGATTGAACTCAGGGCCCTGTGCTTGCAAGGCAAGTGCTCTACCACTGAGCTAAATCCCCAGCCCCTAAACCCCTGAGATTGTGCATTCTAAAAGGGCCTAGCCTCTGGGTGTGAAACACAATGACACTAGGCTACACTGACACTAGACTGCTGCTCTGCCAAAGCTACTGTGAAGTGGCTCAGGCGATATGCTGTGGTCAAGCTAAAATTCTAGAGGAACTATTTGGCGAATTGACCATTCTGAGAATTAGCCATTTTTGGTAAATTAGTCATTTGGAGAATTAGCTTCTAGCAAAGGGGCCTGCTTGCCTCACCAAGGTTGAGTGGGGAGATGGTCTTACATGGTGCCCATCCCGCCATGAAGGTGACCCACAGCAGGTTGCCAGCTCACCCATGAAGCCAACAGAATGTGAAAAACTCACTCTGCCACTGCCTCATGCAGCTAGAGGAAGGGCAAGCAGGCAAGGGGACAGTTTCTTATGTGAGCATGGCCATCAACAGACTGCCTTGCCTAAGTCACCACACAGCCCACCAGTGTGACCTGACCCTGGTAGTGTGACCTGACCTACCAGGGTACACCGAAGTCCTGGTAGATAAACACATTGCCATTAGTTCCACATGATTTAGCTGAAGATCCTGAGTCAGAAGTTACATTGCTGCCATTATAAGTAAGTACAGAAAAACTGGCTGTCACTTTAGCCAAGAGACGCTTGCTCAGTGAATCCCAGCTATGAGTGGGGAGGATGCTGTGTCGGGGACCCTGGAGTGGAGAATGTGGGGCACTGGGAAGGTGGTGCAGCAAATCTGGCCAGACCGTCAAAGCAGAAAAAACAAAGCTAAGGGAGGGGCAGTGGGGGTGTCTGTAGAGAATGGAACACAAATGTTCCCTACTTGTGTTTCCTTTCATCAAACACTGGTCAAATGATCTGACTGGCCCAGTGCCCTCTTTCATCAGAGAAGGGACAAGATGGTAGGAAGGAGTAGCCTCCTTGTTACTGCAAAGAAAAGCCTGCAGACATCTCCAAGTCTGGGGTCTAGTGGAGAAGAGCCTTTGAAAGGGAAGAGAGTCTGTGTGGGCACTTAAGGACCCCATTTGTTCCTGGCAGGGTCTGGAGAGATGGTCAGGAGTGCGGGGAGTCATAAGCTTGCGTACTTCATGAGTTAGCATAGTTTGAGTGCCCCTAAGCCCAGCAAAACCGTGGGTTCAGTCAACAACTCTTTCACAGTCCCTCAGCCCCAACACGTGAGCCTGTCTAGGGACCTGGGGGCTCCTAGAGCCCTTGAGAAACTAAAGCAAGGGGGAGAAGTGTGTAGAAGCCAGGCCAGGACCTTGTGATCTACCCACAGGCCTTCTGACAGTGGGCTGCCCCTTGAGCGCTCCCCGTGCCGCGGCAGGGTCTGCATCTCCGGTAAGAAGCACAGCTGCCCCAGCTGCCTTCTCTCCCAGCCACGCCTTCTCCTGCCCGTCTCAACATCTGTTCCTACCCCACTGCTCCTTAGACCTCCGGATCCCACTCATGTGGAAAGATACAGAATATTTCAAGAACAAAGGTGGTAAGTTCCACACCCTGGGACAAATTCAGGGGATGTGACTCTAAGGTTGAAAGCTCTTGAGGGACACTTTTTTTTTTAAAAAACCAGTTGTGCCCTTTGTCCCCAGACCTGCACCGCTGGGCTGTATTTCTACTGCTACAGCTAGGTGAACAGATTGAGGACACAGAGATGATCCTGGTGGACAGGACCCTCACAGACATCTCCTTTCAGAACAATGTGCTCTTGTGTGTACCTCACCCCCCGTGGCTCCCTGCAATCTCTGAGGCAGTTCTATGGGAAGAGAGGGCAGAGGAGGGAGGAGAGGGGAGAGGAGGGAGGGGAAGGGGGGGAGGGGGAGCTGGGCACCTAGTCTCCCCTGCAGAGCTGTCCTATAATTGTACCTGTACCCCATGCCTCCTGGTGACACCTTCATCTTCCTCCCACACCCCTGTAGCACTGAGGCGGGGCCAGACTTTGAACTGCGGCTGGAGCTGTATGGGGCCTGTGTCGAAGAAGAGGGGGCCCTAGCTGGCGCCCCCAAGAGGCTTGCCACCAAACTCAGCAGTTCCCTGGGCCGCTCCTCAGGGAAGCGTGTCCGTGCATCGCTGGACAGTGCTGGGGGCTCGGGGAGTAGTCCCATTCTGCTCCCCACCCCAGCTGTGGGGTAAGGCCCTGCACTCCTCCCTGCCCTCAGCTGCTGTATCCTGCACACACTGACCTTTGAGCCATGCTGACTTTGCACTGCTGCCAGGCTGTGAAGATGGATGGACCTGAATGTGCTGGCAGGCATTCTGGCCTGTACCCCAGAGTGGGTGTGAGCCAGTCCACAGATCATGGGAAGGCAGGGAGAGTAAGGCATTGGGCTCTTAACTTCTTAGCAGCCGCAAGCACATCCTATAGATGTGGGTAGAACACAGCTTCCTAGTTGTAACAGAGTATCTTAGCCTTGCAGATACTTCACGGAATCACTGGGACTCTGAGGAGCCATAAATTAACCTCTCTAAGCCTCTAGGTGCCTCATTTATCAACTGAAGCATACCATCAACCTCACAGGGCTGTCAGGGAATACAGTGCAATAACGTGAACAAAGTGTAGGTCATGACCGTTATAGGTCAGTAAACTGTTCATTCTTCACCCCTGGTGGGGAGGCAACTCCTGTTAGAGAGGGCCACCTAACAATGGGGCAGATCCGCTCAATCCTACAGCACCCTCTAATACACCCCACCCTTGCCTGATGCCCCCTCCTCTCTTCTCTAGGGGTCCTCGTTACTATCTCTTGGCTCATACCACACTCACCTTAGCAGCAGTGCAAGATGGGTTCCGTACACATGACCTCACCCTCAACAGTCATGGTATGTGTGTGTGTGTGTGTGTGTGTGACATTGGTGATGGTAACAGGGGCTGTAGGATTCCCCAACTCACCTTACACTTCCTCCTCCAGAGGAGAACCCTGCCTGGCTGCCCCTTTATGGTAGCGTGTGTTGCCGCCTGGCAGCTCAGCCTCTCTGCATGACTCAGCCCACTGCAAGTGGTACCCTCAGGGTGCAGGTGAGGGGGCCCACTGGGAGGAAGAGGACAAGGAGGCAGAAGGGAGCTGGGGCAGCTAGGAATAGGACTATAGGAAGATAAAGATCTGAACTGATGAAGCAGCTACAGCAAGATGGGGGGAGGAACAGACGGGAGGGTGGTCGAAAGGGGCAGGTTGTCAAGGGGGGCTGAGGGGTGTGACTCCCCCAGGAAACACTGAGTCATTTATGCAGCAAGCCGGGCAGCTACAGAATGGGGCACGAGTGCACGGAGTCCTGAAAGGCACAAACCTGTTCTGTTACCGACAACCTGAGGATGCAGACACTGGAGAAGAGCCACTGTTAACTATTGCCATCAACAAGGTGATGAGTCCCCTGGTGGTGAGGTCACCAAGTACCTGGGCCCAGGAGCTGCTCCTTCAGGCCCCAGGAGGGTAGGCACAGACATCAGAGATGGAGTCGGTCTTCTGCTCCTAACAGCATCGCACACTGCTTCAGGGCCTGGGGGGCTGAGGGGACCACATTCTCCCCACCATAGCATCACTGGAAACACCCTCTGCCCCTGACAAGTCTCAGAGAGGGTTTTGCTGCCAGTTTAACGCTTTTCATCCTCTTTCCCCTATTCCCCCGATTCCAATTAGTATCTACCTTACACATCCTGTTTTTCTCTCCCAAGGTCCAATTGCCCTTGCTTGCTCCCTAGTCCTTTCAGTGGCTTTCCAGTCTGTCTGTTTGTTTTGTGGTGCTGGGGATCAGATCTAGGGCCTTATGCATGGCAGGCAAGCACTGTACCACTGAGCAATAACCCAGCCCCATTTACATCTTGGAAATATGCAGGCCTTAGGCCTCAGTGTCTTGCCCACTTGGGCCTCCCTTGCCTGGCTCAGCCCTTCTTCCTGCCTTCATCTCCTCCTCCTCCTTCCCTGACTCAGCAGTGACTGTCCCATCCCCAGCCCTTTCTTGCCATTCCTTACCTCCCATTCAGTAGGAGGTAAATGAAGGCCCAGTTAGCCCCGCAGCACTTCCTCCTAAGGCGGGGGTGACTCAGGCTGCCTAGTATCACTGCTGAGTGGCATGACCAAGGTGGAGGTGGAAGTTGCCCTCTTCTTTCACCTGCAGGAGACTCGAGTCCGGGCTGGGGAGCTGGACCAGGCCCCAGGGCGGCCCTTCACCCTCAGCATCAGTAACCAGTATGGGGACGATGAGGTGACACACACCCTTCAGACGGAGAGCCGGGAAGCCCTGCAGAGCTGGAGGGAAGCTCTGTGGCAGCTCTTCTTTGACATGAGTAAGAGCGAAGGGGGCTGGGTCACTCTCTGGGGATTGAGGTTTCTTGTTTTTACTAAGTGGAGTGTACAGAATGGAGTGTGGCAGGACAGGGGGCCTGGCCCTCTCTTCCCATCAGTGCTCTTCCCGCAGGCCAGTGGAAGCAGTGCTGTGATGAAATCATGAAAATTGAAACTCCTGCTCCCCGGAAACCTCCCCAAGCCCTGGCAAAGCAGGGGTCCTTGTACCATGAGATGGGTGAGTGAGATAAAGTGCACTCAGGGAACTTGATGGGAAGCGGGGTTCAGGGTTTCAAGAGAACCCAGATATGGAAACGGAGAGAAAGCACACTTTGTGCTGGGTAGATTTCTGGGGACCCAAGCCCCACCCAGTCCTGCTGTATGCCTTTCTCCTCTCCAGTTCTTTTTAGAACTACCTCCACCAAAGTTCAAAGCAAAACCTCAAAAAAACCGGATTCACTTCATGGGTCTCTATCCTAATTTCTTCTTTTCTGTTTTCCTTTCTGCATGCGGATTCCTGTCTCTTCCTCTGATCCTTCACTTGCCTGGCACCACTTTCATTTTTCTTTTCTCGGTTTCTTCACCCACTTCTGCTCCTCTCTCCCTCCCCACCCATCCTGTGTCCCACAGACTTATCAGAACCCATGGCCCCAGGGAGCCCCGGTGAGGGGCTGCTCCTGCAGGATAATGCGATCTCGGCTGAGATCCAGGCTTTGCTTTCCTATTACAGTGACAGGTGACAGTCAGGGCTGAGTAGGCCTGGGGCCTGAGCTCTGACCAGCTCCCTCCCCTCAACCCTTTCCTGGTGCCACAGCTATTGAGCCGCTGGATGACATCGCAGCGGTGACAGACATCCTGGCTCAGCGAGAGGGCACAAGGCTGGAGACATCCCCACCCTGGCTAGCAATGTTTACAGATCAGCCTGCCCTGCCTAGCCCCTGCTTGGCTGCCTCAGTGACCCCAGCCCCTGCCTGGACCCACCCCCTGCCCTGGGGGCGACCCCGAACCTTTTCCCTAGATGCTGTCCCCCCAGACCACTCCCCTAGGGCTTCTCCCTCGGTTGCCCCTCTCCCCCCACAGCGATCCCCAAGGTCTAGAGGCCTCTGCAGCAAAGGGCCTCTCCGTACCTGGCTCCAGTCACCAGTGTGAGGGACAAAGGCCCTGGCAACAGGATCTGGCCAGAAAAGAAAATGACCCACGTGCAATCGGGCTCTGGATGTGATGCTAACTGCAGCAAGTCAGCCAGTTTAGCCTCCTCTTCCTCTGCTGGACTGGGGGTAGGCTGGGGACGATGAATAGAAGCCCCTCATAAGTTGTGGTTGCCATGGTACTGAGCAGTTCATTCCTAGAGCTGGCTGGGTCTCCCCAAGCCCTTCCTGGGAGAAAACTGGAACAACCCTTCCCTACCTCCCTGCACTAACCAGCTTTGAAGACAGCACTGAAGAGCCCTGGGAGGGAACGCACCTCCCTTGTGACTCCTACACCAACCATTAAAGTTATTTAACAGCAGCCTTCACCTAGTTCTTTTTCTGTTTTGTTTTGTTTTCAGTACTGGGAATCAAATCCAGGCCCTCATGCATGGTAGGCAAGCACTCTACCACTGAGGTACATCACCAGCCTTTTTAAAGTTTTATTTTGAGATGGGGTCTGAGTTACCCAGGCTGGCCTCAAACTTGCAATCATCCTGCCTCAGCTTCCTGGACAGCTGGGATTACAGATGTGAGAGCCACTGTGTCTGGCTCCCACCTGGTTCTGCAGGACAGGTTGCCTCTATGTGGTCTGGATCTACCCCACCCCCTCCTCCCTGGAACTTACTTCACCAATATTATGAAGTATGACTATGATACTGAGTAACCAGACAAAGACTGGGTGGAGGGGATGCTTTATAAATACTGTGGGGAGGAGAAAGGCTGCTCTTTGCTCACATACCACTGAATCTCAGGATCTCAGTGAGATCATACCCCGTCACAGCAAAGGAGCTGCCTGAGCGATCACAGAACCGGGCACCACACACCTGGGTGTCAGATACACACTCACCATGACAGTGCTCCACCTGGGGGAGAAGAGGGCCGGTCAGGACTGACTGCCCCATGCTTGGGCCCCCATTCCACCCCTCCCACAATCTGCACCTCAATGGAGCCACTCTCCGGGCTTCTGCTCAGCTTCCAGATGTGCACAAAGGTGTCTTCAGCTGCAGAGAGTAGCTATAAAAAACAAAACCGTGAAGGAAAAGAGAGAGTTAGAATATTCCAATGGGATAGGCGTAAGCTGGAATGCCTGGTCCTGGTGCCTCTGGGAGGAGGCTATATTGAGTAGCCCATGGCAACCCTCTCAATATCCCAGCACCAGGGATGCAGGAGACTGACCTTGCCCACCTCAGGAGCTAAGTCCAATGCACAGATGGCCCGGGCGTGGGCACTGATCTGGATGTTCAGAGTTCCTGTAGTGGCCTCATATAGGTGCACTTGTCCATTCCCATAACCTGCTGCTACAATCCCCTGCCACAGCTGCACAGAGGAGCATGGGACTCTGCAAGGGTGACATTCAACTTTGATTTTTCTAGCCTTAAATCTACACCCCACCTTGAAGTTACCTCAGGCAGGGCACAGCGTCCCCTTTGCCTCACCTACCCAAATCCTGGAATACGGGTCAGTAATGTGAATTCAGGTCCTGACCTCCAGACACACAGGGAGCCAGAGTCATCTGCTGTCACCACGTCAGCCATACCACCCTGAGAGGAAAGATGGGATCAGCTTTTCCCTTTCTCCCCTGCTGTGGTCCTGAGCACAGGGTAGGAGATACGGGGAGGTCATATTTATATCTTTGCCTCTTTGGGATAAGGGCAAGATGTGGGGCTCTCACTGGCTGGACTCGCCAGTAACCCTACCCAGGGTTTCCTCAAGAAGCATGGAATGCTTTCCCTGAACTTCCTTATAGAATCTGACAATGAACCATACTGCCCTTCCCCATATGTATTAGAAGGGGGTATATAATGTCCTTACTGAATGGATGAAATTGAGGCCACAGTGCCAGGACTTTTTGGAAGTCTTGCAGTGACTCGGTCACAATTAAGACTAGACTCTGAGCCTCCTGACTCCCAACACCAAGCAGCCAAAGTAGCCCACGGATCCTTCCCTGTGGCAGGGTAAGGGAAGTCCACTTACCTGTCCTTGGGCAGACTCAGTGGCAATATCTGTGACTGATGCCTGGTGTCCCGCCAACTCCTCACTCAGGACAATGTTGGGCCCCTTGGCTGGGATGTCAAACACCAGCACTCGGCCTGACCAGGTTCCTGCAGCCAGAACCAGTGCCCCAGTGGTGGCTTCCTGACCTTCTGGGTCTCCAGCCACCAATCTCAGGATTCCTTCCATCCCAGAAACTTTAATAATAAACCCACCAGTCCCACCCCTTTGTTCCTCCTATCCCACCCTGCCTTTCCAAGCCTTCTGTATCTTTTTGAAGTCTCAGATCCCCCATTACTCCCAACATTCCCTCAAACCCTTTGCAATTTTCCCAGACCTTCAGCATCCTCCTGGTTGAAGCCCAGATCCCTATATCCCATAGCCCTTAATGCCCTGTCCTTGGCCCCCTCACCCACACAGATGAAGTGGCCACTGGCAGCAATCCCTCGGGCAAACACAGCCTGTACTGAGTATGAAAAGGGAAAACTATCAGATGTAGCACTTCTCCCAGCCCCAAGAGACACTCCCTACCCTTATGCCCATTCGGTCCTGTAGGTACCTGAAGAGGCATCTCCAGAGTCCAGTGCATGCCAATAGACCATGATGGAGCCATCAGACTCATACATCTGGAAGATAGGAGCAAGGATGGGGCACGATCCAACTGACCTTTGTTGAGCTCTATGCACAGGACTCTACATATTCATGTTAGCCTTAACCCATCCAATCCTCAAAACCATACTTTGAGGTAGATAAGACCTCCCCCTCCCTGCCCTGCAACTAGGGATTGAACCTAGAGCTTTCTGTATGCTAAGCAACTGCTCTACCTCTGAGCTACTTCCTCAACCCTTTTTATTTTGAGACAGGGTCTTGCTAAGTTGCCCAGGCTGGTCTGGAACTTGCAATCCATTGCCTCAGCGTTCCAAGTAATTGGGATTACAGGTGAATGCCACCCTGCCCAGCTATAGGCATTGTTTTTATCCTATTTTTCAGATGAGGACGATGAGGCTCTACCCAAGGTCATACAGCTACTACCGAGGCAGGTGTCAGAGGTGGCACTTGAGGACTGAAGATGGAAGGAAAATGAAAAACGGAGAGTGGGCTATGCACGTGAAAAGGGAGGAAGTATTTACAGTCAAATAAGGAAGGGTCTGGGGGCCTTGGAGGGGAGTTGGGAAGACTGGTGGGGGATGCTAGGAGGCTCTTCTTACCTGTATCCCTCGATGCGAAGTGAGTACCAGCAGTACTCGGAAGGGGAGGACGCACCAGTGGACCTGAAGCAGGTGGATCAGAAGAGGAAGGAAAATTAAGAGTAGAGATATGAGGTCTCATAAGAGTGGAAATCTAGAAGGTCAGGAAGAGCCTATTCCTTGATATTTGAAAGGGCAGGGGGTAGGGCTGAGTTCAGCAACATTACTCCCAACTCCATTCCTCACCTGAGTGATAAGTGGGGGGCTCACTCCTGCGCCCTCTTTAACATGGAGCTGGCGCTGGGCCAAGGGCACACCGTCAGGGGCAGCGCTGAGAACCTGGGCGCTTGGTCCATGAACTACCCCAAAAAGCGTGAGGTTGCTGGCAGGCAGCTGTAGCAGACTGAGATTGTTGCACAGGGCGGCTGCAGAGCTTTGAAGGGGGATAGAGCGCTCCCTGCGGAACATCCTGCGGGAGACACCCCAATCACCGCAAGCGGGAAAAAGATAGCAGTGGAGACCGGGGAGGGCAGACAAGTACGAGGCACTGAGGGAGACCTCTGAGACTAGGTGATGAGATGGGGTGTACCGAGAACAGTGATAGGGGAGGGTCACAGGGCTGAGGGAGGGTCTCGTGGAGCATAGGAAGGGAGTCCCAGGGCTGAGTCACGGGGCGATGGGAAAATCCCAGAGGGATGGTGATGGCACAGGGCCCGGTTGCTCCAAGTGCTCGAGCCCATAAGGCAGGATGAGGCTCCCAGGCACTTCCTCCTTCAGCTCGGCTTTCTACAGCCCCGCGCCTGGGTCTAAGTTTGCACCCGCTGCCCCAGACCCCCTTGCCTGAGGCTATGATCCTTCCGTCTCTCCGAATCCGCCGCCACCATAGAGACGACGCAAGCACGCACGCCGCTGGGCGGGGCGAGCGGTCGAAGCGTTCGGCTTGCGCCCGATTGCCGGGGTAACTGTAGGCGGGGCGGGGCCCCCGCGCGCCTCGCGGTTGCCTAGGCGACCGTTAGGCGGCAGAGGTGGCCACCTCTGCAGTCGCGGCGAGCCCTGGAGACACCTGATACCGTCGTGTCGGAGCTGGAGCTACCGCAGCGGCAATGGCGCAGGAAACCTCGGTGAGCTTGAGCTCAACTAGGGGTGCGCCAGAGCTGGGGTCGGCCAGTGAGGTCGGTGTCGCGAACAGTGGGCCGGTTCCACGCCGCCCGGGCGTTCAGGATGACTCAAGAAGTCATGTCGGTGCTTGGGTAGAAAGCCTACATCTACACGGTGCCCACGCACACGCTGTGTCACACTCGGGCACTGTGGGAAAGAATCAGTCGAGGGTGTAGAGCCCGAGAGCAAGAAGTGAATTTGGGAACAGTTAATATATGTGATGAGTCTCTTACAAGTGGTAGCCACTTTAGTGGATAAACCAGAATTGGCTGAATGTTTGGGGAGAGGTGTTGATCCATAAGTCATCTTTTGGCAGAATTTCTCTGGAGGAAAAACTGGATTAAACAACAACGCTGGAGCTGCACCTGAAAGTCCACTTGTTTAAAAGCTATTTTAAGATAAAGAGAACAGATTCGAAGGGCCTTTGTGCGAAAAGATCCCTATCCCCTCCTGTCACGTCACATACAGACATTATCACCTTCAGAGGTGTCGGATGAGAGGCTGGGAGGAGCAGTCTGAGGAACTCTCTCTCTCTCTTTTTTTTTTTTTTTTTTTTTTTTTTTTGAGACAGGGTCTCACTGTGCAGCAGGCTGGCCTTGAACTCACTATGTAGCCCAGGCTGGCCTCGAACCTGGCAGTGATCCTCCTGCCTCAGCCTTCTGAGTGCAGGGATTACCACACCCAGTTTAAGGAACTAACTCTTACTGGACATTATCTGCCCTGCTCCAGCCAAGCCAGGCCAGGGCTATGGGCTGCACCCTGGGCTTGCCACAGGACTGTTCTTGCTGGTGGAAAGGGGGAAATAAAGCAGAAGGGATTCGGAGTTCAGTGTGAGGGTTAGGAATCACCAGATTTGAGGAATTTTAGAGAATGTCAACTATGAGACAATAAGGTTGGGGGGCAGTAGATAAAGGTTTGGAAAGATCCCATTTGGAGGTAAATTTTGGAAGGAATCAGGTTCAGGGAGACTGTTGTGGGGAAGTAAGTTAACTTCCAACAGACCGTTAGAGATTACCATGTTCTTAAGGTGAGTTTGGGGGTTAGACTTTCTCTGTTTATACTGTGTTTTTGTTGATTATTATTATTATTAGTGGTCTTTTCAAGACAGAGTCTCGGGCTGGGGATTTAGCTCAGTGATTAGAGTGCTTGCTTTGCAAGCACAAGGGCCTGAGTTCGATCCCCGGCACCACAAAAAAAAAAAAAAAAAAAAAAAAAAAAAACTGAAATCATTAAAAAAAAAAAAAAAAGACAGAGTCTCATTACTATACATAGTTCAGGCTGGCCTTGAACTCATTGTGTAGCATAAACTGGCCTCAAACTCGCAGCAATCCTCTTGCCACAGCCTCCCAAGTGCTGGGATTACCACACCTGCTTTTCTTGATTTTTAGAAGGATATAAACTCATTGTGGTGAATGTATAAAATAGAGAAGAGAATAAGAAAGAAATATACCTTCTGTAATCATTTTGGTGTTTTCTAGTATATATTAGTCTATATAACTGATATAATAATATCAGTTTTGTATCCTCTTTTGTATTCTGCAATTTTGTATTCTGTTTCTTTCACTTGACATTCAGTCAGGAAAAAGAAACATTCAGTCAGAAGCATTTTCATATACTATTGCAAATTCTTCCTAAAGATTACTTTAACCATTGCATAATATGCATTATACAAAGCCTGCATAATTAACCATCTACTCTTTCATAGACAAGAGTTCAATATTCTGCTATAATTTATATATTTTATTTAACACCACAGGGACTATATTGGAGTATATATATTTTTTCAATTTTTATATTTTATTGGTATATGTTTGCAGTACATAATGATTACATTCCTGATGAGTTGGTACACGTATACAACACATCTTATTCCTTTTTCATCCATTCCTCATTCCTTCCTTCATATTCCCTCCATCTCTTGGTCCCCTTCCCACTTGCAAAAGATTTATCTCTCTATTTCCTATTATTTAACTTTTATTTTGCTCTTTATTTATATTTTGGCTTTCTCACATGTGAGGAACCATGTGATATTTAAGCTTGCATGTCTGATTTATTTCACTTAACATTATGGTCTTAGGGTGTATGCATTTTCCTACAAATGACTGAAGTTTATACTTCTTTATGACAGGGTAGTACTCTGTTGTGTACAAATGCCACATTTTCCTTATCCATTCATTTGTTAATGGACATATAGGCCACTTCCGAGATTTAGCTATTATGAATTGTGCTGTTATATACATGGGTATGCATGTATGTCTGTAATATGATGTCTTAACTCTTTTGGTTAACGATGTCTTTTAGATACCTAGAAGACGAATAGCTGGGACAAATGGAATTTCCATTTTTGGTTTTTTGAAGAATCGCCATATTGATTTCCAAAATAGTTGTACTAGTTTATGTTCCCACTAACGATGCAGAAGGGCTCCTCCCCACCCTCCACACACAGCCTCGCCAGCATTTGTTATGATTTGATTTCTTGACAATGGCCATTCTTTCTGGAATAAAGTGGAATCTCAGTGTTGTTTTAATTTGCATTTCTTTAATGGCCAGAGATCTTGAACATTTTTTATCTATTTGTTGGTCATTTGTACTTCTTCTTCCGAGAAGAAGTACATTCATTTAAGTCACCCATTTTTTGCCTGAGTCTTTTATTGGGAGAGTTCCTAATTTCTTTCTAGTCTTTATATATTGTAGATATTAATCCTTAAGAAATCGCTGGCAAAAAAAAAAAAAAAAAGAAAAAAGAAATCGCTGGCAAAAAATTCTCCCCCATTCTGTAGGTTCCTTTTGCTTTGGTTGATTGTTTCCTTTGCTGTGCAGAAGGTTTTAAATTTGATTTATTGATTCTTTCTTTTTTTTTTTTTCCTATTTGTTGATTCTTGGCACTCTGTCTTGTGCCACTGGGGTTCTGTTCAGAAAGTCCTTGCCTATGCCTGTGTCTTTAACAGGGGCATCTATTTTATCTTCCAGCATAGTGTTTTTGTTTTAACATGTACATCTTTTACATTTTTGATCCATTTTGATTTTAGTTTAATAGATGGTGATAGAGAATCACCATCTATTTATTTTTGTTTTGAAATATGTCTTTTGGGTGTATGTGTAGGACTGAAATTGCAAGGTTGAAGGTATAAAAACTTTTTTTTCTTTTTGATTTGGGATATTGCTATATTGCTCAGACTAATCTCAAACTCTTATGGTAGGTGCAAGCAGTCCTTGTGCTTCAACCTCCCTACTAGTTGGGACTGTAGGTGTGTGCCACATATCCAGCTTTATAAACATTTTTAATGCTCTTGGTACATACTGCTGAATGGCTTTCCAAAAATATTGTCCTAATGAACTCCGGTTCCCATCAGTATAGTGTCACATTATATGCTTTACCAAAACGTTGCTAACATTGACTATTCTTAAGTAATTTCTACTTTGATGACCTAAAAATCAGAATTTAAATTAAGTTTGCATATTTTGATATTTTTAAAAGGCGCTGGGGATTTAGCTCAGTGGTTAGAGTGCTTGCCTAGCAAGCACAAGGCCCTGAGTTCGATCCTTGGCACTAAAAAAATAAAAAATAAAAGATCGGACATCTTTTCAAATATTTATCAGTCATCTACCTTTTCCCTTTTGTGAAGTATTATGTTCTTTGCTTATCCTTGGGGGTCTAACATTATTTTTTTTATGAGGTTCATTGTTGCTTTACTACTTTGAGACAGGGTCTCACTATATAAACTAGGTTGGCTTTGAATTCACTATGTAGCTCAGACCAGGCCATTAATTCTCAACTCATCCTCCTGCTTCAGCCTCCTAGTGGATTCTAGGTGCGCACCACTGTGCCCACCTCTTTTGAGTTTTTAATATATTTGAGGATATTTATCCTTTTTATGTTTGTTGAGAATGTTTTTGTTTGGCAGGCAGGAAAAAGACCACGGACTTAGACAAACTTGCACATGAATCCTGACTGTACCACCTCCTAGCTGTGTGATACTGGGCGAATTACATGAAATGGGGATTAAAAATACATAGGTAATAAATGTAGGAAAGACTAAATAGCACCAATACTTCAAGTGTGCATATTGATTCATTATTTTCAAGTTCTTTGAAGTCAAGAACTTTGAACTGTTGCACTGCTGTAGACAGCAGGAGCCACGGAGTTAAAAGGTGTACCCAGCTTTACTGCATGTTCTCAGCCAAGTGATGGCTAAGTTCTGTCAAGCTTCAGTTTCTTCGTAAGGTAAACTCGGTGGGCTGTTAGGAAAACTAAATTACGTCAAATACTTAAAAAACATCTCGGTCGCATGATAGCCTCTTAGAAAACGTGTCCCCACCCCACCCCAGCCCCCCACCCCCAAAAGAAAACAAAAGCAATTTGAGAAAGCTTCCTTCTAGCTTATAGCTGCTCTTCGGGTCCACTCCTCCGTTTCTTGCCCTGAGAACCCTGTTTCATTCCCCACAGAGGCAGGAGAAGCAGACGCGAGACCGGGGCGTGACCCGATCCAAGGTGGAAAAGGTTCGTCCGCCCACCGTACCCGTCCCGCAGGTGGACATCGTTCCCGGGCGGCTCAGTGAGGCCGAGTGGATCGCGCTCTTGGCGCTCGAGGAGGGTGAGGACGTGGTGGGAGACATCTTGGCCGACCTCCTAGCGCGAGTCATGGACTCTGCCTTCCAAGTTTACCTGAGCCAGCAGGTGGGCCTGGACCTGGGTCTTCCGGACCCTTGTGCCCCCTCTCCCGTCGTCCTTGCGGGCTGACCCTCCCTCGCTTCCGCAGTGCATTCCGTTCACTGTCAGCCAGGCCAAGGAGGCCATGCTGCAGATCGTTGAGTGGCGCTTCTTGGCCCGGGACGAGGGGGAATCTGCAGTGGCCCAGGACCCCACGTGGGGCGAAGACGAGGAGCCGCTGGCGTGCGTGACCGACATCTGGGCCCAGGGCTCGGTGCCTGTGCTGCACGCATCCGCCTGCGAGTGTCTGGAGGACCTCGAAGACGAAGACGAAGACGAAGACGAAGTGAGCCCAGCCCTCAGCTTCCTTCCCACGCCTCCGACCTCGCGGGGCTCCTCGCCCTGGCGTCTTCTCACCCTTTCCCATCTGTCTCTCTCCCCACTGCGTTTTCCCCAGGACCCAGGGATCCCGGGCCGCCTCCTTTTAGGAAGATCGTGGTTGGCTAGAGGCTTCCAGGAGCGTTCTCCGGAGCGGAGAGTCACCCCGGGCTCTCCGCCCACACCCCAGCTGTTTCAGACGGCAGGGGCCGCGGGTGCTTTGCCGGAGCGAAGCCACGTCTTCCGGACCAGGTCCTTGAACGCCAGTTTAGAGCTGTCGGGGGAGCTGGTGGGTGTCCAGAGTCCCCGCCCTTTCCCGGAGCTGCCCCAGGTAGCCAGCCCCCTGGCTTCTGCAGAGAGGGGACAGCCCCTGGGCTCCCCCCTGTCGCTCGAGGACCTCTGTCCCTGCACCCCCCAGCCAGACACAGCTGGGGACCGGCTGCCGTGCCAGATGGAGGGGACGCGGCGCACGACCTCGGGTGCGTCCTTGTTCTTGCCCTCTGGGAGAGGTCCAGCCACGCCCATTCCCTCCGCATCGGTGCAGTCGCGCCAGCCCGGGCGCTTGGATGGTCCTCACCACGGGGTGGGCCACAAGGCGGTGACGGCACGCCTGGACCCCGCACGGCTCCCCAGACATCGGGTGCGCCCCGTGGCGGAGATCCTGGTCCCAAACCCCGAGGCTCCCTTGGAAGTCTACCGCGGGCGCCGGAGGCGCGGGAAGACCGAGGCCAGAGCGGTTCCACAAGGCCCCGAGCCCGGCGTCTCCCCAGCAGCTTTCATTCCATTCTGTGCTTTGGGCCCAGATCCCGCTTCAAGTTTAGGCCCACTCTTGCCATCCTCCAAGTCAAAGGTGCCATTCCCCGGCCGTGGTGTCAGCTTCCTCCCCAAGCACTCAGTCCTTGCCGAAGTTCCTGGAAGCCCTACTCCTAGACTGTGGCCCAGGGCCAAGTGGCCCAGTGGCTGGGAGGGGAAGGCTGAGCTGCTGGGGGAGCTGTGGGCTGGCCGGACCCGGTTGCCTCCACAGGGCTTGGAGCCTGCTGTCAAGGAAGACCAGTATTCTAGGTGGCCCCAAATAGCACCCCAGATCCTTGAGGCCTCATCCCAGGTCCTATGGAAGCCCGCAGTGCGACCAGAGGCCATAAGGCTGGCTCCTGGTGTGAACATGTGGAACCGAAGCAACCAAGTGCTGCTCAGCTCTGCTGTGCCCCAGCAGGAGGCCGAAGAAGGAGGCACCTCTTCTTCATTTGACCAACCTGCCATCCAGACAGGTGTGCCCAAGCCCCAGGTGACTGGGGCAGAGCTAGTAAAGGCAACCCCCAAAGTATGGCTGCTCCCCTCCAAGCCCATGCCTCATTCTGGGTCCTGAGTTTCTGGCAGTGGGAAATAAACACCTCAGGAGTTGGAGTTTCTTGTCTGTTTCTTCCAAGAATGTCCATTCTCTCACTGAACCCCAGCAGGAGCAGTTGTCCAGTCCTGGAAGAAGGTAGAATAACGGCTGCAGGGGACAACCCCACTGCTGCACTTAGGGGACCCTGCTTTAAGGCCAAGGCTGTTCTCCAGGGGGCATTCTGGACACACCCTCTGCAAAGGAGCAGACAGAGGGCTGGAAGTGGAATCTGTCTCAGTAAGGAGAGCGTTCTCTTTTCAGATAGAGGAGGGAGGGGATGGATCTTCTTAAGCACAGAGTGATTCCTGAGAACCTTGATTTCTTTCCCTGGTTCCTGGCTCTTAATCAGTTTACACTATCCAGGTTTTACTTTTGGAGACAGATGTGGCCTATGCAGGGCTCAAGAAGGTTCTGACCCTCTTGATCATTGGTTTGTGGCAAGGACTAGGGTGAGGCAATCATGTGCCTGGGGTACAAAATTTGGAGAACTCTGAGATTCAAACTGTGGGTTTAAACAAACCCAAGAATAAGTATGTTCTTAAAGTTTGTCTTAGGCACCACACCTGCCTCATTGCTAGTCCTCACTTTGCCTTAACTTGCCCCTTCTTTCCCTGACTCAAACTTCCCAGTGTCAGTCTGGCAGTCTCTGCTATGTTGTGGGCTCCATTCAGCACCCTGGTCTGGGGTCCTGGCTTTTTCCTCCTTATTCTGGTTCACCTGCTTGGACAGCGTGTTTGGCTCTGGTGGAATCTCATCCCTGGGACTCGGTAGCAGCTTATAGATGTGATCTGGGAAGACAGCTGTAGCGATTGAGCCCAACAGTGGTGGGTGTTCCTCCCACCTGTCACCACTAGGGGCCTCAGCCCGGAACCGGGCGGGAAGAAAGATCACAGCTGCTGTTTGTCCCTTTGTCCTTGTTCCATTGCCCTCCAGTCACCCAGATTAGCCTACTCTGAAGCAGCTCTCCCTTGGGTATTGGGGAGATTGTGTCCTGGGAGCTAGCCTGTCATGGGGCCCAAGATCTGGGAGCATGGGTAGGAACCAATTTAAATCGGTTCATAGCCTTGAGCAGTCACTGCCTGCTGCTTGGTGGGGTGGACCTCAGCTCAGTGGCCTCCTTTTAGATCTCTGCTCAGCAGCATCTGCAGGAGGGTCCTGAGACATACCTGCTGGTAAACAACACCTGGACTTGCTTCCTCACACACTTCTAGAGTCTCTTTTCTAGTGCAGGGACCCCAAAACAGGCATCATCAAAGCTTAACCTGTGCATCCTACTGAAACACTCTAATCCATACATGTCCCTAAAAATCCTTGAGTTATAGCCTCAAACCTCATTGTCTCATCTTTGCATGTATATGCTCCTGTGGTATTTCTGCTGAACCCCAACATGTCCTCTAGACCTTGTTTCCCTTAGAGTAGTCCCTCTATCACCTACCATTTATGTTGTCATCTTATCCCAGAGGGCCTGGATCTCGCCTTTGCCACTACATTGGGCCTTTTCTGCTTTCAGTTCTGCCCTAAGGCAAGGAAGGATAGAGGCTCACCTTCTGTGTGGCCTTCTTTTCCCTGTACCCTGGTTACTTACTGATTCCCTTGGTCACCTCCAGCCTCTTGGTGCCCAGAAGCTTGCCAAGGGCTGACCAGGCACACTTTTGTGTGTGTGTGTGTGTGTGACCCCAGGGCTTTCACACTGAGCTATATCCCCAGCCATTTTTTTTTTTTTTAATTTCAAGACAGGATCTTGCTAAGTAGCCAAGTTGCCCAGGCTGGGGCAATTTAACTGGGGCAACTTAAACTTGTGATCCGTCTGCCTCAGTCTCCCAGTGGATATCTAGCCAGATCAGTAGAGTGCTGGCATGAAAGGAATACACCATCAGGTTCCCAACACACTTCGTGTCACACTTCAGGGGAACCCAGCTGGTACAAGCAGGATTGGGAGGCTGACAGAAATTACTGGCTTGGTGGCAGAATTACACAGCCCTAAATACTACTCCCAAGAGGATATGAGAGTCCATCCTTCCTCCACACATCTGTTAGTTCTAGCCAGGAGTGAGTGGTGGTGCATGCCTGTGGTCCCCACACCTGGGAGGCTGAAGCAGGAGGATTACCACAAATTTGAGGCCAGCCTGGACTACATAGTGAGTTCAAGCCTAGCCTGAACTACATAGCAAGACCCTGTCTCAAAAAAACAAAACAAAACAAAACAAAACAAAACAACAACAAAAGAAACAGAAAAGAAGACTGAGTTTCTGCTCTCAAAGAACTCAGAGCCTGAAAGTTTGGCTAGCCCAGCCTCTCACACAGCCTGATGTAACTTTTAGGTTACATAATTTAGCAGCGGGGAATTGTTGTTAATCTCTAAGTGCTGCAGTTTTAGTGTGGAAGCTGATTAGAAATCTGAGTGGGCTGGGCCAGTATGTTTGCGGAAAAGAACCCCAATGCCCATGACTGAAATATGTGGATGAGGCCTCAGGGAAATGCCTCTGGCCTTGCTGATTTTGACAGCTACCAAAGCACCACAAGCAAGCTGCAATTAGAACAGGACTGCTCAGAAGTTCAGACTTTCCTTTCTCTTGATGCATTAGAGGAAAAGCCGGTAAGGGAAAATGGGAAAGAAGCTGGGAGAGGCTGGGAGACAGGGGTACAAGTCTGAGTGAAGGAGTGAGGAAGGGAGGAAAGATTGGGAGCATCTTACAGCGGGTTGTTGGCCCTTTGTTAATCTTCCTCTTATTTTGAAAGTATACATTCTGTTTATACTTTCAAAATGGTTACTCTATATTTTTAGCAGAATTTTTAAACTTGCATCTTTAACATTTTAATATCTTTATTTTTCTTTCAAACTATGCATAAATCTTAGAATTCTTTAACAACGATACTCTGAATTTATATACTTTTGTAAACCAATAATTTATATTGTCATTTTATTACTTGTACATATCAGCTATACTATGAAATAGTCAATAATTAGGTAGATTTGCTCCTATGATTAATATAAATATTCAATATTTCTTGCTCTTCTTCCTGTGTCTCTGATCTTCCATCTTGAATTATTTTTCTTCTACTGAAGTACATCTTTTAGGAGTTTCTTTAGTGAGGATTTGTAGTAGACAAAATTCTAAAGGACCCAGGATTGTACCTCTTGTGTATAAATTATGTAAGATCCCCTCCCCTTAAGTGTGAACAGAATTTACAAATACATGGGATTTCACTCCTATGATTAAGTTAGGTAACTGGCAAAGGGATTTTACTGATGTAATTTAAGTCTCAAACTGGTTGATTTTTGAGTTCATCAAAGAGGAGGTTATTTGGGTGGGTCTAAGCTAATGAGAAGAGTTCTTTACAAGGACTTAGACTTTCCACAAATTAGAGAGATCAAATTGCCACATCACGGAGAGGCCACGTGGCAGGAAGAGCACACAGCGTCCAGTTGCTGAAGCTTCAGTTCCACACTCACGGGGATGGATTCTGCCAGGACCCTGTGATTCTGGAAGAGGACCCAAGCCTCAGGCAGGACGGCGGTCCTGGATGTCATCTTGACTATAGCCTGCTTAGACCTTGATCCCAGGACCCTGGGATGCAAGTTTTAAAATTCTACTAAAAATCGTAGAGTAACCATGAAACCTGCACCCACATTACCCACCCCTAGAAGCCATGAGATATGTTGCTTTGAGTCACTGAATTTGTAGTAATTTGTTATGTGCCTAGAGAAAAGTGGTTATAGGATCTAACGGCGATCGATTTCCTTAGTTTTATTTGTTAAGAAAGGTATTTATTTCACCTCCAGTTTTGGAGGATTGTTTTGCTAGTCAATCAAGTATGAGTTGACATTTCTTTTTTCTTCTGTTAAAGGTAATATTTGTCTTCCAGCCTTTGTTATTGTTATGGAGAAGTCAGATGTCAGTCTAATAGTTACTTTGCAGAGAATCTGCCTTTTCTCTCTTACTCCTTTTAGGATTTTGTCCTCGTCATTGATTTTCTACAATTTGATTACAACAAATCGCAATGTGTGTTTCTTCTTATTTATTCTGATGGTAATTCCTTGGGTTTCCTGAATCAGAGGATAAATATGTGTCCTATGTTTTTCTCCAAATCCATTTTTCCTCTTTATTATCTTTCTTTTCTCTTTATAAATTCGTAACTTAGATAAATTGGATCTTCTCACATTACCTTTTATATCTCTTAATTTTCCCATATTTTCTATGTTATATATTAGAGGCGCATTTTGATTCATTTTTTAAAAACCTGTTTTCTAGTTCACTAACTTTCTCTTCATCTGTGGCTAATCTTTTGTTTTTTCCACCTAATAGCCTTGTGTTTCCAATCATGTTTTTTATTATTAGATGTTACTTTTCGAGTTTGTTGTTTTTTTGAACTTCTCAGTAATTTTTGATAGTCTTTTGATCCCTCTTTAAATTTCAAGTTTCAAGGCTATACTTTCAGGGATCATTTCTATAGTTTCTCTGATCATGTAGAGTACTAAATTTCAAGTTTCTTTTTATGTTAAAACACTTTGAACATTCATCTTACATACAGCAGCTGAAAAGTCCAACATCTACAGTTTTTGCAGGCTTCATTAGTTTATGGTGACTTGTTTCCTTGTGTATGTTTAGTAATTTTGGCTACAAGCTCATGGTCCTGAGAACTGTAGCTATAGTAATAGTTCTGTGGTATTTAGTCCACTGCACTGCCAGAAATAGAAACACCAAGTTTCTTCTCTTTCTTCTCTTTCTTTTTTTCTTTCTTCTTTCCTTTCCTTCTTTTGAATTTGGATAGTTAATTGTCCCAGCACCATTCGTAGACTAGTGTATGTTTCCCCCACTGATCAACAATATAAAATTTGTCATATATCAAATTTTCATAAATTTGTTTAAGTCCAAACTCTGTTCTGCTTGTGCATTTTTAAAAACCATCACATTAAATATCACATTGCCTTAATTACTATGACTTTAAAATAAGCACAGTTTTTCACCCCCATCAGGCTTCTCCCCCCACCCCCATAAGTTTCTTGGCTATTTTTGCACTTAGCTCTTCCATAGAAATTTATTAATTTGTTATCAAGTTTCTAGAATATCTGAGAGAATATTGATTGGAATTATTTTGAACATTTAATGTGGGATAACTAACTTCTGAATGACTTTAAATTTTCCTACTTCTGAGTGTGCCGTATCTCACATTTAAAAAGTTATCTTTAATATGTCTCTAAATATGGTTTTTTAAGTTTGGGTTGTGCACATCTTTTGTTGTTTATTACCAAGAATGTTAGTTTGATTTAAAAATTATATAATTTAATTTTTTATTTTTGATTATAGAAATGCAATTGATATTTGCATATTGACTTTTATATACATTTCCCTATATATTTCTATCACTTCTAATAATTTCAGATTATTTTAGCATTTCTTTGCAGGTCATCTTGTAATCAGTGAAAAAATAACAGTTTAATTTCTTAAATTCTAATGTTAATGCTTTTTTCTCTTTTGTTCCGTCTTTTACATACTTTTCTTACCTCATGAACAATGTTGGTATATAGCTAATCCAGATACTACTTCTCACCCCTATATCTATCCTTCTGTGTATTTGACTTTGTCACCTTTGATTTGCTACCTGCCTCTTTCTCTCTCTCTCTCTCTCTCTCTCTCTCTCTTTTGGGGGGTGGGGTTGCTGGGGATTGAACTGAGGACCTTGAGCTTGTTAAGCAAGCACTCTACCACTAAACTAAATCTCCAGCCCTCTATTTATCTCTTCTCCAAGTTTTTTAGCCTGAAAACCCATATCCTCCTGGAAAAGAGCATTCTTTCTTCAGGGAGGGTTTCTCTCCCTTGATTCTGTCCTATGTCCTATAATACCTAGATTCCATTTTGATAAACACAGATGTTCTGGGTTCTGCAGCACACTTTAGGATGATGGCCCCCTTTCTCAGTACTGAGAAACATTTCAATCCTTTATTGCGCTTCTATCCCATCTGAGGCCAAAAAACTCCGCACATCCATTAAAAGTTGTTAAAGCCACTCAGAAGGATAGGATATTTATAGATATAAAGAAGGAATGGTGATCAATATGTGTTAATATGGTTGACTTCCAATCCTTCAAGATACAATGTCCAATATGGAGAAGAGCAAGCGTCAGTATGGTGTACATATATAAGAAGCTACTGTTTGCATTTAAAGTGCTTAAGTTTGCAGAGCCTCATTCTAGAACAACACTGGCATAATGGACCAGCTGGGTGTGATGGTCCATGCCTATAATCCCCGCATGGGGGAAGGGAGGGAGCTGAAGCAGGAGGATCGCTGTGAGTTCAAGGCCAGCCTGAACTACATAGAGAGTTCAAAACAAAACAACCTTCTCCTCCACAGAAAAGAAAAAAAAAAAAGGAAAGAAAACCCTCTGAAACAAAGTTGCATTGGGTAGAAATACTGGGGATGGAGTGAGTAGTATATTTATTTATGCCTTTTAAAAAGTGCGCATATTTGCAATAGCTAAAAAGTGGGAACAACTCAAATGTCTATCAAGGGGAAAATGGATAAACAAAAAGTGATGTGTTTATACAATAGAATATTAATTCAGCCTTTAAAAAGAATGAAATTCTAGCACATGCTACAACATGGATGAGCTATAACTATATCATGCTATGAGAAATAAGCCAAACACAAAATGACAAGTATTGGCTGATTCTGCTTATTGGAAGTATCTAGAATAGTCAAATTCACAGAGATGGAAAGAACAGCAGTAACTAGGGTGAGAAGAAGGGAGAATGGGGAGCTAGAATTTATGAAGTACATACTATTAGTGTGGAAAGATGGAAAAAGTTCTGAAGGTAGAAAGTAATGGTTGTACATGAATGTGAATCTAATAAGTACCAACAAACTACATTTAAAAATGGTTAAAATGGTAAATTTTATGTATTATAGTAATGACAGATGTGAGTATGTAGTGCCTTTTAAAGCCTTTATGTTTATTTTTCTTTTTTTTAATTTTAATTTTTACCAAGAACATGTATTGGTACATTGTTTACATAATGATCATAATCAACATGGTTATTTTGTACCTGTACATCATACATCTTGGTTTTCCCCCCTCTTCCCCTCCCTCCCTCCCATTCACCCACCCCTCTATTTGCAACAAGTTTATTTACATTTTTCCATTTTTTCCCTTTCATCTTACTTTTCTTTTAACCTTCTTCTTTATCCCCCTTTTCCCTATCTAGTTCTCCTCTCTTTTGAATACTATCTCTCTTTTTTAAACATAATATCTATTATACCCCTTTGTCCTTATTTACACTTATGGTTTCTTATATCAGAGAAACAATTCGATGTGTACTGATAAGTGTCTGATTTATTTCACTTAATAGTATGTTCTCAAGGAACATCCATTTACATACAAATGACTCTAGTTTATCCTTCCTTATGGCAGTGTAGTACTCCATTGTGTAGAAAAACCACATCTTCAGCCATTCATCAGTTGTTGGGCATTTAGGTTGTTTCCAAGACTTAGCTATTACAAATTGTGCTGCTATGAACATGGTTGTGCATATATCACTGTGGTATGATGATTTTAATTCTTCTGGGAAGATAGCAAGCAGAGGAATAGCCGGGTCAAATGGAACCTCTAGTTGTAGTTTTCTGAGGAATCTCCACACTGATTTCCACAGTGGTTGGACCAGTCTACATTCCCACCACAGTGGAGCCATTTCTCTTTTATTGAGGGTATGAAGACCGTTGCTATTAAAATTGTAAGATACTTTTACTATCTGACCAAGATGTATCCTGCGGATAGCTTGCTGTCTGTCTTTCAGAGTGATTCATTGCAACATTGTTAAAGACTAGAAACAAAGTATCCAAGTAGAGGAAACTGGTTAACCAATTATGTGTTGGTGCCATTGAGTACTATGCACCTGAAAAAAATGAATGAACATGCTCTATGTATTGATTTAGGAGGCCTAGCAGGGTGCATGATTCTGTCCCACCTGGGGTTCTGCCTCCCGGGCAATGGAACCGGGGCAGCAGGCCCCTCTCTCCCACCAGCTTGGGCACTGGGCCCTCTTGGGCAGCTCTGGTGGCTTCCACCTTTCTCTGCGAGTCCCTGCCCTGGAGGAGGCTGGCAGGGTTGCTAGGTTCTGTCTAGAGAGTTCTGCTGCTGGCCCAACAGGGACTGTGGGCTTCCCCAGGCCCACGTGTGCTCAGCTCCCTGTCAGGGAGGCTGCTAGTTGCATTTCTTTTCAAGAGCAGGGAGAAGCGGTGTTCAAGGCATTGGCTGTTTTCTTTCACTGTCTGTAACCCCGTTGTCAAAATGATCACACATTCAGCTTAATTACTCATTATTTCTATACTGAAAGAAGACTTTCAATGAAGAAAAAAAAAAAAACCAACAGCAACAACATATCTGTGGAGCAGCTAACTTGTACACAATACCCTGTTTTTCGTACAGAACTAGCCAGTACAAAAGCAACTAACATGTAAATACTTTCTATTCATTTTACATTGTTGTATTATATGCATATATGGTAGAATTTTTCAGAGGCTTTTCTTATTTGGTAGTTGTCTTGTGTGGGTTTTGTTTTGTTTCTAACAGGGTCTCATTACATAGTTCAGACTGGTCTTGAACTCACTAAGTAGCCCAGGCTGGCCTCAAACTCATGCTAATCCTTGTTTGTTTTTGTTTTGTGTTTTTGAGACATGCTCTCATTATGTGCTTAAGGTTGGACTTGAACTCACTATGTAGTCCTGACTGGTCTGGCACTCACCTCGTTAAGGTCTTCTTGGGATTACAGGCATGAGCCACCACAGCTAGCCTCTGAGTTTTTATTTTTTGTCTCTTTGAATTTATTTTTTAAAATTAATTTTATTGGTATGTTTTAGGTATACAGTACATAAAGATAACATTCATAATAGGGAATTTGTGCCTGTACATGATATATCTTGATCCTTCTTTTTTTTCCCATTCCCCTACCCTCCCTTCAACTCCTCTTCCCCTCCTTATTTGCTAAAGCTTTGTTTTCATTTTTCCCTTCTATTCTTTTTTTCTTTTCCCTTTCTTCCTTTCTCCATCCTTTCTCCCCCCTCCCTTGTATCCCTTCCCATTTGAACATTTTCTTCCTATTTCACAATACCTATTATATATTTTGGTCCTTATTTACCCTTTCAGTATACCACACCAGAGAAACCATGTGATATTTAAACATATGTGTCTGATTTATTTCACTTAAGAGTATGCTCTCAAGGTGCGTCCATTTACCTAGAAATGTCTCAAGCTTATCCTTCTTTATGGCAGAGTAGTACTCCATTGTGTAAAAGAACCACATCTTCTTTATCCATTCATCTATTGATGGACATTTGTGCTATTTCCAAGATTTAGCTATTAAAAACTATGCTGCTTTAAAAATGGGTGCGTATATATCACTGTGGTATGACGCTTTTAATTTTGGGGGGAAGATACCAAGAAGGGGAATAGCTGGGTCAAATGGAACCTCTAGTGCTAGTTTTTTGAGGCACCTCCACACTGATTTCCACAGTGGTTGCACCAGTCTGCACTCTCACCAACAGAGGAGAAGGGTTCCTTTTTCCCACAGTCTTGCCAGCATTTGTTATTGGCTGATTTCTTGATAATAGCCATTCTTTCTGGAGTGAAATGGAATCTCAGCATTGTTTTAATTTGCATCTCTTGAATGACAGTGATGTTGGACTTCTAAAATATATTTATTTGCTGTTTCTACTTCTTCATCTGAGCAGTGTCTATTCACTTCAGATGCCCATTTTTTTTTTTTTTTTTTGTGGTGCCGGGGATCGAACTCAGGGCCTTGTGCTTGCAAGGCAAGCACTCTAATCACTGAGCTAAATCCCCGCCCAGATGCCCATTTTTGAATTGGGTCTTTAAATTTGGGGGGTCTGATATTTTTGAGTTCTTTATATATTCTAGATATTAGTCTTTGTCTGAGGAACAGCTGGCAAAAATTTTTCCGACTCTGTGGGTTGTCTCTTCACTCTGTTGGTGGTTTCTTTTGCTGTGCAAAAGCTTTTTGATAAGCTGATATCCCAGTTGTTGATTCTTTGTGATATTTCCCGGGTGATCGGGGTTTTGTTCATAAAGTCTTTGCCTACACCTATGTCTTCAAGAATTTTACCTATTCTATCTTCCAGCAGATTTAGTGTTTCTGTTTTAATATTTGGATCTTTGATTTAATTCGATTTTAGTTTAGTTGGTGGTCAGAGATATGGGTCTAGTTTTAATCTTCAGCATGTGGAAAGCCAGTTTTTACAGCACCATTCATTAAAGAGACTATCTTTCTTCTATTGAGGGTGTTTGGCCCCTTCGTCAAAGATAAGGTGGCTGAGAGCTTTGGATTTGTTTCTGCATCTTCTAAGCTCTTCATTGATCTTTGGGTCTGTTTTTTGCCAGTACCATGCTGTTGTGGTTTATTTTGTTTTATTTTGCTTTTTAATCATGGCAGCTTTGTAGTACAATTTCAGATCAGGGATTGCAATGGCCCCTGCTTTGCTTTTGTTACACAGAATTGCTTTTGCTACTCTAGGTCTCTTCTGGTTCCAAATGAATTTTAGGATGGTTTTATCTAATTCTGTGAGGTATGCTATTAGTAATTTGATCATGATTGCATTTAATCTGTATAACAATTTTGGAAGTATGGCTATTTTCACTATATTGGTTCTTCTTACCCAAGAATAAAGGGATATCTTTCCATTTTCCAGTATCCTCTTGGATTTCCTTTTCTCAGAGTTATCTCTGAGGGGAAAAAAAATTGCGCATCTGTCAGAGGTGACAGAGCAGCCCCACAGGCCAGATTCCAGTGTGGCATCTTTCCTGGCGGAGCCTGACGGGGGCAGCCCTATTTCCAACCCAGCTTCATCCTTTGTGGCTGCATCCCCACCCCACTGACCCTTGAGGCCAACGGGGATGTGTGCTTCTTCTACCTTTAGGTCAGGAGTCTCAAATGATAAGTTTTTTTAAAAAATCAATTAAGGAAGGGGAAATCCATTTCCACCTTTATAAACACCTGGAGATCTCCTGGTCCCTCCTGTGTCCTCTGTTCCTGCTAAAGACAGTATGATGGGTTGTTCTGCTACTCGAAAACTGTTTTTCTGTAATAAATGTGTGCTTCCATATTTATAAATGTCTGATTTAAAAAGAAAAAAACATGGCATATTTATCTATTTTGCTGTGATCTTGTTAGTCCTTTTGCTCCCCCCCATGACATTGTACAACAAAGGACTTTGAGACGCAGACAGAGATAAAAGAAGGCAAGGTGCAAGTGTAATGGTACCTTTTACATAAGAAATGGAAGGCATGAGACTATCTATTCCTATGTGCCTGTGTTTAAGTAAAACATGGAGAAGACAAGCAACTATAGGAGTGGTAGTAGGCCAGGGGGTGGAGTAGATTGTAGCAAGGTTGAAGGGAGGTTCCTGGATGCTTTTTAATATTATTTTAATTTTTGAACTGTAAGAATGTATTGTCTATTCAGAATAATTAGAAATACTTTGAAGAGGGAAATGGGGGAAAATGAGTAATAGGTAGAGGGACTGCCCATTTCATCTCTTTCATCATTTAGCCCCCACTTCCACCCATTATTGTAAGAGTTATCTTTCTGGTCCTTGACAGATTTACTTAATTCATCTAACAACCTGACGAGTTAGATAGTGTCATTAACATTCTCATTTTACAAGCGAAGAAACAGACAAGAGGTCAAGGAAACAGCCTAAGATCTCACACAGCTAGTAAACTGTAGTTACACTTTGAACCCAACATCTTTGCACAAACATCTTTGCACACGTGGTTGATTTTTTTCCCCTTAGGTTACATTATTAAAAGTGGGTGCATTGGGTCAAAAAGTTTAATTTTTATTAATATAAAAGTGCCAAATGCTGTTATGTAAATTTTACATTCCCATCATGAAGGGAATACGCTTGTATCCCCACATGATTGATAATCCTGAGCTGCAGCAAAATGTATTTTTTTCTCCAAGACAGTCAATGAAATACGATTTATTGCTGTTGTTTTAACTAGCAGTTTAGCACTCAAAAGCTTGCAGTTAAATCATACAGATTCTCTGCATAGCCGGATGTTGTGGCGCACGCCTGTAATCCCAGCACTTGCGAGGCCAAGGCAGGAGAATCGCCCCAAGTTCGAGGCCAGCCTGGGCTACATAGTGAGTTCAAGTCCAGCCTGAATTGCATAGCGAGACCCTGTCTCAAAAAAAAAAAAAAAAAAAAAAGATTCTCTGCACAGTCTCCCTTTAGCCAGCAGAGGGCGCTCGCCACGACGCGCCTCTCCACTATGGTCCTTAGCGGCTTCTTATGCACAGTGCGCGTGCGCAGGTTCCTCCTCAGGTGTCCAGCTTTGTGCCTGACGGACGTGTTCTCGGCCACACTCAAGGCGCACTTCTCAGCCAGGGCGGGACTGCGGGAAAGAGTAGCGAGTTCCCTTGATCCAGAGAGCTTCTGGGCCTCTGGAGAGACGGGCTCTGGGCGGCACTATAGGGTCGGGCGGCTGGTCGGGCAGCCCACCAGGGCGGGGCGGCGGGGCGGCGGGGCAGCGGGGCGGGGCCCGCAGGGTCCAGGGCGTCGGTCGCCGGTGGGGCCCGAGGTGGGCGCGGAGCCCCTGACAGGACAGGTACGGGGTGGGCGGCTCTGCCGAGCGTCTGCCCCGACACCCTCCGCGTGATCGTGAGGGTGCCCGCGGCGGGCCAGGGCGCGGCGCGGAGCCCGGCGTGCGGGGTGGGGGCGGCAGCGGGGGCCCGCGCGGGGGCGCCCGCCGGGGTCTGGGCTCCGCCTGGGTGTGGAAGCCTGGGTTCGTCCGACCCACCTGCGCTCTGCGGCGTGGCGGTGTTCGCCTGCGCTCAGAGGCTGCGCCTCGGAGCCCCCACGACTGCGAGGGTCCCCGCCCTTGCCGGGAGCGTCCGAGGCATCCCCGAGCCCGCACCGAGCCACAGGTTTCCTCCAGTGGGCGCATGGTTGAGAGATCTCTGTCAAACGAAAAGCAAAGTCTTAGAGCACTCAAGCGTGGGGGCCTGGACGTGGGTTTGGCGTGTGTGTGTGTGTGTGTGTGTACTCTCTCTGTGGGGTCCGCCTTAGCTGTCGAGATGACCCTTGTGAAATCATCTTGTCCATTCCTCTTGACTTCAGGCAGGACCGCAGCTAAATCACACAGATGAGGGACTTGGCTGTTTTTAAAGAGGCGGTGGTTTAGAAACTTACCGTCATTGCAGTGAGGAGAATGGCAAGCTCTTACTGACCATTTGCTACTATGGTATACTTGAAGTACTCAGCATCGAAAGAGCTATAAGGTGGAGATTGACATTCTTTGCCTGTCCACTCGCAAAGCCTAAACTGTAGAATGTTAAAAGAGATGATAACTTTTTTTTTTTAAATAAAAGCATTTGGTGCTCAATTGTGTTTGGAAAATTCGCGGTTAAAGTTTTCTGTACGGCAGACTATTTCAGAGCCTTCAGTATGCTAATGTTATGTATCAGGAATATCCAACTGGGCGAATGTATGGCGAATTTCCCAGTTTTCTGGGAAATACGTATGTTTTTCTTGGGCGATGCCTCTGTTTAATGTCTGGTGCAGTCTGGGATATGCAGTTTCAGAATTAGAAACTCACTGTATGGAAGGGGCCTTGGAAGTTAGTATTTTTCTAGTTAATGAAGCGTTCTTAAAGTACGGGTTCTGATTCGTTCCTAAGTGATGCTAATGTTTCTGATCTACAGACCCCACTCTGAGTAGCAAGGGTGTAAGTCACTGGATTGAAAGTTAGAGATCATAATCTGCTCCCTGCTCTCCAGACAGACTGCTGCCTTAGATGAGTCACTTCACTGCCCGGGCCTTAAAGTAGGAGTCTGGACTGGGAGATGTCTAACGCTCCTTTCAGATCTAAAACACTGTGATTCTAGTCCATTTATCCTTGTGATGGTTGAATTCCATATAAAATATTCTTGTCAACTTAGCAAATTTTGCATTTTGGCTTAAACATTTCTAATAATGAGGAATTAGATATAAAGCATCCCATTGTATTCCTGTGATAGCACAGTAAAGATGTTCTCCAGGTTGTTGAAATATATATCTGCAACTTTCATCTCGTTGCTTCTAGGTTATTTCTTAGAACCAAACGGACAATAAAAAGAGTAATCCCTCTTTATAAAAGTTGACCATTAGGTTGGTGTGGTGGCACGTACCTGTATTCCCATCAGACTAGAAGGCTGAGGCAGGAAAATTGCAAATTCAAGCCTAGCCTGAATAACTTAGCGAGACCCTTTCTGAAAATAAAAAAATAGGAAAGAGCTAAGGATGTGGTTCAGTGCAAAGACCTTGTGTTCAATTCCCAGTACTGCTAAAAAAAAAAAAAAGTTGATTCTTAAAGTTTTAGATGACACCTAGTCCTTCCTTTTCTTAACTCCTTTGTGTTTAAAAAATTTCTTTCTTAAATTTGTTCTCATTCTGCTTGTAATGGGGCTTTAGCTGTATTTTAAAGGATGGGTGTGACTTGCAAGACTAGAGAAAGTATTCTAAACAGCTCAAAATGGTGCAGAGATGAGACTGCATATTATCAAATCCAGGATTTTATTTGATTAAAGCAAGAGATGAGATGTCAGTGAAAAATGTTGAGCAGATGAATATATGGACAAAACAGTGTTTTTGAGAATATATTCGCCTTACTGTAGTGTGTAAGGTAGTTGGAAGTGAGGAAAACAGGCAGAGTCAGGCTTCACTTACCAGTAGTAGAGGATGTAGGTTGATGATAACAGTAATGCCTTGCTTTTTTTTTTTTTTTTTTTGTGGTACTATGGATTGAACTCAGGGCCTTGCACTTGCTAGGCAAGCACTCTAACCACTGAGTTAAATCCCCAGCTAATGCCTTATTTTTATGTACAATACTACAGATCACAGAACTTCAAAAAAAATTTATTTTTTACTTTTTAAAAATTCATTTGTTTTTTGTGGTACTGGAGATTGAATCTAGGGCCTTTGCACTGAGCTACACTCCTCCACCCCCTTTTTTGAGACATGGCCTTACTGTGTCACTAAATCACCCAGGGGAGGCTTGAATTTGTGATCCTCCTGCCTCAAACTCCCAGAGTGCTAGAGGCACAGGCATGTGCCAGCATGTCTGGCTCCAGATCATTGAACTTTTCATGGGCCTGATGTTATTTGATTTGATAATCTTGTGATGTAGACAGAATGGCAGACGGGGCACTTTAAAAGGGATGGCGAAATGATTTGCCTTAATTTAAAAGCTATTGAATGGCAGACCAAAATGATGACATTGGTAATAGAGGAGAAAGGAAAGACTCTGGAGGTAATACTCAAGAAGAGTTGATAAGTTAGGCTTGCCAGGATATGAGGGTACCAAGAGGAAGTTATAGAGAAGTCAAAATAATTGGGAGAATCATAGTATCATTGACAGCTGCCACTCTAGGTTTTTTCCGCCAGCTCTATCATTGGGAGTGGGTGCCTGGAGTTACAAACTAGGAGGGATTATAGTAGGCAATTCCTAGTTGCTTGGCCTGTCTATAGTTGCTGGGTAGTTCTGGGGGGCTTGAGACACCTGCCTCGTACTAAGGGAAGTGGAAACTGGGTCTTTATTGTCCCCTGAAGAGGTTAAAGATGAGAGATGGCTTAAATCTATCTAGGGTCCTTGTCACCTTGGAGATTCTGACTTTGGCTTAACACTATTTTCTTTATGAAGTTCAGGCTGGTACCAGTTGACCTTGGCTGATGGCCAGATTAGGTATCCAGTCTGACCTTCGACTGCATACCGACTTTCACACCTCCTAGGCGCTTCATGGAAGCAGAACGGGTCCTTGCTGTTCTTAGAGCCTCAACACTGTTTCCTAGAAGATCTGCACTTCACCTAGAGCCCTCTCTGTGATTCTTTTGCTTGAGGTTTAATGCCACTACCAAATTTCATAGGTCATCGGGGTGACCCTGAACTTTTAGTTTATTAGTCTTCTATCTGGAAAGGAAAGAGCTGCATTTACTGGTGTGTGTAGGGATGTGTGTGTGTGTATGTGAGAGAGACAGAGAGAGAGAGAGAGAGAGAGAGAGAATAAGAGACAGACAGACTGACTGACTTAATTTCCTGGTGCTGATGGTGATCTTTAAGGGTACAGCTACTCTCAGGGAAAACTGTCAGAGCCATATTATATGCCTAAAGCCAGGTGTTGGTACAAGCTTCTCTTCAACATTGCAGTGCGGTGTGCATGTGTGATCCTTAGATATTTGAGATAGATAAAATGCTCCGTGCTGGAAGAATCCATGATACAGTAAGGTAGACAATATGTTAAATAAAGGTTACTGTAATGCAGAGATTCCTAAGGTGCCATGTGAGGGCAGAGGAAAGAATAACTAGCTCTGTGTGGGGAATTCAGGAGAGCCTTCAGGAAAGAAGCGATTATTGAGCTGAGTCTTGAAGGATGAGGAGGGAGACTTGTTCTGGTGACATGTGCAACATTCCCAGAAGCGTAAGGGGAAAGGTAAGTAGATCCAAGTGGCTGGAATATAAGAGAACTTTGGTACCAAAGGAGAGGTGATTGATATGACCGGTTCATAATGGTGCCAGGGTTTTAATGGCCTATTAGTGCTGTGCTAGGAAGATCCAATTTTGTGGGCAGAGAAGCCACTGAAGAGTTTTAGATAGGGAGTGATATGATTATATTTTGGGATGGTAACTGTGAAAATAGACCGAAGGGAGAGAATCTGAATCAGGGATTTTGGGAAACTTGTAATAAGAATAGTTAGGGGCTAGGCATGAGGCCAGGCATGGTGGCACTGTAATCCCAGTACTCTGGGTAGCTGAGCCAGGAGTATTGTAAGTTCAAGTCAAGTTTGGGCAATTTAGCAAGACTCTGTCTCAAAAAAATAAATAAATAAAATAAAGGGCTGGGGATGTATCCCAGTGTAAAAGCCCTTGGTTCAGTTCTACCACACACACACACACACACACACACACACACACACACACACGCACACACACACAGTAGTTAGGGCAGAATGCAGAATGCTGAACTAAAGATCAGGCTGGTGGGATGGAGAGGAGGCGACAAATCTGAGCAACTTCGGAGACAGAATTAACCTGAGTAATGACTAGTTGGTTGTTAGGAACAAGAGAGAGGGAGTTGAGGATGACTCAGTTTTCTATTTTGTGTGGGTGGTGGTGCCAGGAGCAAAGAGGGGATATAAAAGAGGAACCTCTTGTGCAGGGAAGACCCAGAGTGTTTTGGGTCATCTTGAACTTGTGGGGTTTGTGGCAATTAGTAGACAGGTGGAGACACAGCATGAATCTGAGGTTCAGAAGAGTATACCTGCCAGGGCTGGTAGGTGTAGGGGTAGTTAAAGTCATGGGAATGGATAACTCCTCCAGTCACACTCACAGAGGGCTGGAAATGGTAGAGGAGCCCAGAGGGATTGTTGAACAAGGCAAAAAGGAATGTTGGCTAGGAAGCTGAGAAAGGAGGAAATTCCAGGGAAGGGATTAGCAGTTCCACCTGCTGTAAGGAGATGAAATAGGGTGAGTTTGGAAAATGCATCTTGAGGTTAGGTAGTTAGTATATGTGCTGCTGAAGCAAGCACGTGGTTGGGTAGTTAGGAGATTGTGGCCACTAGGGCTCTTTTACTTTCTGTGAACAGCTTCAGTGGAGTGGTAGGGACAGAGTGAGATTGCAGTGGTTTGAATTGTTGATGGACACTGAGGATAGGGATCATATACTCACTTTTGAGTAGTTTGGCAGGGAAGGGAAGAATGGGGATGGCGGCTGCTTGTGGAGGAGGTAGCAGGAACTAGAGACAGTTTTCCCTAGAATATGAATCCTGAGCGTGGTTTCCTGGATGATGTGTAAGAGCCAGCAGAGAAAGTACACTGGAAGACCGCATTAGAGAGAAGATTATTGCTAAATCAGGTCCTTAGAGGAGGGCAGAGGTGGGCCTGAGCAAAAGGGAACCTGATTCCTTTAAAGAGGAGCGGAAGAAAGGAAGGGATTCAGGAGGAAAGATCTTAATGGTGCAAATAGATCTACATTTACAAAACATTCTTACTTATTAGGCTCAATTTTCTTTCTCAGCATGGTGTTTATAGTTATTGGGGTAGGGATGCTGGTGTGGGCTCCATAAGAAGTAGGAATTTGAAAGTGGTAAAGGAAGCTTGAAACAACCATTCAGAAAAAAGAGAAGAGTATTGAGGTAAACTCCGAGAGTGTCAGTACTCTCCGAACTGGAATCTTACACTTTTAGGCTTCTCCTTGTCTTCCTCACAATAATAATGGCTAACATCTATTGAGTGCTTCATACCAGGTATGGTTCTAAGTGCTTTCAGGCATTCTCATGTGATTTTTAATAACAATCATTTTAGAAAAGTATTATTGTTATCCCCATTTTACAGAAAGGAAAACTGAGGTATGGAGGCTTACTTAGGCTTTATAGTACTTATGTTTTTTGAATCTCTCCAGAAATGAAATTCCTTCTCTAGAGTCATCAGAGAAGGCAGATTTTTAATCTCAACTCCCAGTTTTTAGGCCTTGAAGCTGCTGAGGAGTCACTTAGTACGCTACCCTGTGAGCGTCATGTAGCATGGGTGGGCAGGGCAGTGGGGTCAGGGTTGGCTGCCAGCGTTTTGCAAGTACACAGGGGAACTCTGAAATCCTCGAGTGATTTCCCAGCATCCTGACTAGAAAGGCAAGTGACTGATAGTGATTTGTCAGGTATTGCGGGCTGAGACTGTGTCATGTGAGACAGTGAATAAGGAGATCTTGTTCCCACCCTTATCACCCAGAAAAAGAAAATTTTTCTACCACTAAGTTATGGGACTAGGCAGACTTACAACCTTATATAATAACACGACGGTTATTAACTCGCCTTATGTGTTTTCCCAGTGGGAATGATAGATAGAATCTGCAGGTAAGGTGCACACCTGACTAAAGTGAAAGGGGAGAATGATGGGATGGCAGGATGGAAGACAAATGAGCTTACCTTTTTCTGCTGCAGCCACTGAAGCATCATCTCTGTGTCCTTCCTCTCGAGGTTGCCATGGTTACGCCTTTGCATGGTGCTTTAAGGAGATTGATTTCCATTATGATCAGATGATGACGTGGGTTTAAAAAGAGAAAAGACAGAATGATCTGCTTGTGGGGAGTGGCCCCATGAGCTGCCCAGACGGCAAAGCCGGGTAGAGCCCAGCAGAGCCCAGCAGAGCCGAGGTGGCTGTGGCTTTGTTGGCTGCTTTGGCTTTTGCTGAAGTTGTGAAATGGTGCATCTCTCTCTTTAGAGCGCAGGCTCAAGATTCCCTGTCTGCAGGGTCCTAGTGCCAGGAACTTGGTGGTTGATTCAGAGCAAGAATCCTGCAGGAACTTCAAAACATGCTAAGTGGGACTCCTGCTGTTACTGGGAGTGTTGCTGTTCTTGAGTACTGGGCTGAGTGCCTCTTGCATACCTATAGAAGTTCTTTTATTGAAGATAAGTAAGTATACAGTGTAGCTTTCTTTCCTGACTCTGGAGGTGGACCTGGAAGTGATTGGGTATGTCTTGGGGAGCAGGCAAACCTATATTCAGATTGGGAATGAACTGCAGACATTTCCAGGATTAAGGGAGTTGGAGAGGTGAAGGAAGTCCGTTTCGGATCTCTCCATCTGGGTGAGGTCTGTAAGGCAGATACAGGATTAGGACCTAGGAGCAAAAGGCTGTCGTATGTCATTTTCTTGGGCTCCTGTGGGTGTCTGGAATCCAGTTTCACCCTCCTGGCCTCTATTTCCTTCTCAGCAGACCTTTTCCCTTCCTGACTGCTGATGGGTTTACACTTGTACTTATCTCTTTCCTACTAGTAGTGCTTTCAGAGACATACATTTTGTCCTGTTGTCAGACTGCCTGAGTTTCAGAGCATCTCCTCTGGGAGTGGAGGCAAAGCAGATGGTTGGGTTAGCCCAGAAATGAGGTTTGGTGAGGGGTTTGGTGAGGTGAGACGAGAGATCAAGGTGTGAGGGGATGCTGGAGTGCCAGTAACGGCAAGGTGGAAATCCTGGCCAGATAGAAATGGTAAAAACAGAAAAGAAGCTTTTTCTCCCTGCTTGTTCCTCCTTACCCCCAAATCTACTTATTTCCCTGTCATTTTCTGAAACTTTCTTCAAGACTGTGGTAACTTGTTTGCCACATACAAAGATTTTTCCCTCTTCTTCCCATTTTTCCTAGCTACTTTAGTATTACTTAATATCATTGAGGAGGAAAATGAATTAGAATTCTGGGGAGTACCTGTCTTCTCCCTGGTTGAGAACATGTAACTCAGGAGCGTCCTATGGGGTGTAGGCTGGGCCTAGTGGTGCTATGGAAGGGGCACCTACCTGTGCAACTAGTCAGATGTACACTCTGCCTTTTTTGGGTACAAGATTTAGGCAGTCATTTGACTTCAGAGACCCAGTTCTATCACCTATAGTATGAAGGTGATGGAATCTGTTTTGGCTATATCACAGATACTTGTTTTGTTTGAAATTTTATTTTGAGATGATACATTTTCACGCAGTTATAAAAAATTGTACAGAGATTGTAATCCCCTTACATTTCCCCAGCAGTTAACATCTTACAAAACGATAGTACAATATCAGGAGTAGGACACAGAAATCGATACAGGCAGTATTTCCGAACACACACACACACACACACACACACACACACACAGACACACACACACACACAGAGTACATATTTTGTGTCAGGTATTTTGCTAATGCTTTACTTAAATGTTATTCATTACAGCATCCCTGTAAGGTAGCATTATTTTCACCTCTTCATGAATGAGGTAATTGGGTCTCAGAAAGTTAAATATCTTGCCCAGAGTTATATAGATGAGGAGATAGGAGACCCAGAGCCGTACGTAGCTCTGTCTCTGGAGACCATGTACTGTTTCTTTTCTGTGTCAGGTCTATCCCAGCGCGTTCTCAGAGCTTTTCTGGTACTCTCTCTGGATTGGCCTCTTCTTTCATGATCCTCCTCCAGATATTCTTGACTGCACGTTCATTATTACAGCTGCCTCTTTGCTGTAATCCCAGCATCGCCAAGTTGCTTCTGTCTCCATTGTATCCTGCACATGCTACCAGTTTGATTGTGGTTTCACTATGCCACTCTACTGCTGAGGAACAAGACTAGCTTCCTGTTGTTATTGGATCACGTTCATCTGTCTCTGCCTGATGTTAAACTCCCTGTTTATCCACACTTACTTCCTAGTACATCTCAGTAAATATTTGACTCTGTGAGCTAAGGGCAACGGGATCGTAAAGAGGGATGGTTATGGGTTTTGCTTTAAAAGGCTTATAGAGTGATAGAACTCATTTAGAATTTTTCACTCCACCTAAGCTAGTCTTCTTTAATATACCAAGCAGAAAGATTTCTGTCTGTTTTCGTACTGTGTTCACAATTTACTGTGCTTTATAGGCCTTTCTTTTCCATATAGCAAAACAACAAACAAAACAATGCCATGATTCAAGGTATAGTTGAGTACTCTTTTTCTTTCTAGTGTACTTTTTTCCTGTCTGTAATTCCTTGTAATATTTATTGTCTAGACATTTTATTTTAAGATTTATGTACCAGCTGGACATGGTGGTGCATGCCTGCAATCCCAGCATTTGGAACACTGAAGCAGGAGACTCTGTCTCCAAAAAAAAAGAAAAAAATTTATACCATCCAGCATTCTGTCAGTAGTAATTCTTCGTATTTTTGCAGCTTTGCTACTCTTTATTTCCTCTTTCTTTCTCTCTCTCTCTCTTTTTTTTTCCTTCTCCCAGTAGTGGGAATTGAACCCAAGGCCTTTACACTGAGCTACATCCTCAGTCCTTTTTTATTTTGAGACACAGCCTTGCAAAGTTGCCCGCGCTGGGGTCAAATTTGGGAGCCTCCTGCCTCAGCCTCCCAGAGTGCTAGGCTTCCAGGTATGTGCCACCATACCTGGCTTACTTTGTGCAAAATACTTTTATGCACTTAATCTTATTTGAGTCTCATAACACAAATACAGATATGGCAGATATTTTTCCCATTTTATAGGAGAACATCTCCCAAGAAGATAGTAACTATGTGTGCATGTGTTGCTCTTGAGTTGTGAGGCTGTTCTTAGATCTGAGCTCTTTTGACTTTTTGAAGGTAGTGTGGTCTAGAGAAAGAGCCTGGCCTTGGAAACTAGAGATGTGTGGGAGCAGTGAGGGGTAGTAGAAAACACAGAGGGTTCTGGGTCAGGTTTTAGCTTCACTATACCTTCTGTGTAACTTGAGGGAAGTCACTCAGTTTCTTTGTCAGTATCATCCCTCTCTATGGGGTTATTGTCAAAACATGACAATGATGATGATGTTCTTAGGTAGCTTTTATGAAACATTAAATACCAGGACTGTCCAAAATATTTTGTATGCATTTCCACAGCTGATCTTCACACCTCTCTGAGATGTATTCTGCAGTTGTTCCTGATTAACACAGAGTTGAGGCACAGAGATGTTAAATAACTGAACCAAGTCTATTGGCTACCAAGTGATCAGCCATGTGAAACGGTGTTTCTAAGGTGCTCTGTAGACTGTGAGCACCTTGAACATGTCAGCCCCAGCCTGCAAGGGCCTGCATGTTCTTGCCCACAGTACAGTGATAGCCAGCGGAAAGAATTATGGCCTCCGAGCACCTCTCTACATTTTTAATCCTGTCCAGACCCCTCTGCAGTACCTGAGGAGGGAGCAACATGGAGCTAAATAGCCAGAAAGCATAATCTCAGCTGTGTGGTGCATCTACCTGTAATCCTGGCCCTCTGGGACTAAGGCAGGAGGATCACAAGTTCAAGCCCAGCCTGGGCAATTTAGCAAGACCTGTCTCGACATTAAAAAATGGCTGGGCTCAAAGCCCTGAGTTCGAGTCCCAGCACCCCCCCCCCCGTAAAATGGCTGAAGATGTAGTTTATTGTGAAGTCCCTGGGTTCAATCCTCAGCCACCTCCCCATCCCCACACAAAAGCATAGTCTCACTAGTTTTAAATAATTTATTATAAAAGTAATATCTGATTATTAGGGATTCTTTTGAAATATGGAAATATAAAAAATAAATCATCTCATTGGATATGTTAGTGGACAAGTCCAAGAATACAAGGGGCAGGCGGTTGAGGTGGACTGGGTCTTGGGCTACAAGGGGAAAGTGGAGCTCTGTGCTTGTGAACACTGCTCTTAGTAATCCAGTTGAATCTGATACTCTTGGGGTTCAGAGCCTGGCCTGTTATAACAACCAAAAGGGAGGAAGAGTGATTCTGACAACCTTTGCTACTGTGTGTGGGCACCTGGGGTAAGTGTGTGAAATTGCCCTCATTACTACCCTTCCTTTGCTGCTTTTGGTCAGAGCCTGGCTCCTCTGGCCTGGTGCGAGATTGAAATCCAGACCATGAGTCTGTAGTTTGGAGAGTAGGGAGAGAGGGGAGTACTAGCAGAGGGGGTGAGAGACCCTTATTTTGTCTATGTGGACAGAGCTGATTGGTTTTGAGGTGTCACTTGATACTTAAGGGCCTCCTGAAGCCTCATATCCTAGGGGCAGGGGAGACAGTGATGGTGAGAGGGTACAGGCTAGGAGGAATCCTCAGGGCTGTGCTGTCAGCTCTAGAACACTGTACTCTAGAAGTGAGGGCTGAGGGTCTGTGGTTGGTCCTGTCAGTTACTGTCTCTGCTCCTCTTGTCTGGCCCAGGTGAAGCAGGGGAGCACTAGGACCCAGAGGCTAGCACGGTTCCTGACAAGTCTAGAGCAGCACTAGCGCAGAGTGAGACTCATCAGCTGGCAAGCAGGATTCGGTGTCTCTGGGTTCAGGAATCCTCGGGCAGCAGAAGGGACCTGCTCATCAGCCCCCAGCACAACCCCCACCCCTACCCTAGTCGGCCACTGAGGGAGGCCCATGGCCTGGGGAGGGCCGTGCCTTACGGCCCTGTGTCGGTCCATGAGGGCCCAGTGCCCTGACCCTCCTGCCTAGGTTTCTGCCTTTCTCTCTCTCTTTGGTCAGCTGGGGGAGGGGGTAGAGGCCGGGTGAGCAGCATGGCCCAGAGCAAGAGGCACGTGTACAGTCGGGTAAGTGGCCCTAAGCTGGGTGGCCCTAGGAGGGCTGCCGGGAGAAGGCCTGGGTGCCTGTGGACATCACTGCAGTGGGGGCTGGGGAGGTAGGCTGGAACTCAGCTGTGGGCACTCACAGACTATCTTTCAAAGGGGACTCGAAACCTAGTGATGACAGGGAAGACAGTTTCTCTTCCTAGACTTGAGCCCTAATTGGGGACTGACAAGGCCCAGCCTCTGACTTATTAATTGACCCTCAGGGTAGGGGTTCCTGAGGGGGGCCAGATGGTCTTGGGGACTCAGCATGGGTTGATGGGTCAGAAAGGCATGATAGTAAAGTTCTTATTTAGAGCTGCTTTGTTGTTTGTTGCTTGCTTTCTCTTCTGTCTGAGACTGAATCTGTACCCACTGTTGTGTCCTCCTGGTTCTGAGAGGCTTGTTGGGAGGTTGGGGGGAGTTCCTGAGTTTGGGTATAAATAACCTTGATGTCACTGGAAATTTCCTTTATCAGGTCCATGAGATCTAAACTGCCCTCCCAGCTGTGATTTGAGGACCTGAGGACCCTGGGAGCTGTGTCCTTATCTTCCTGGATGAGTTCTTTGGTAAAGGGAGTTAGGGAGTGACAGGCTGGAAGTGTCCTGACTCTTCCCTGGCTCTGGCAGGGCTCCCTTCTGAAGCCAAGTGAGGATATAAGAAAGGAGCTCCATGGAGTCTTTAAGACCATGGTGTTATTTCTTCTTGCCTCATTTATCAGTTTGCTGCAAGGCCTCTAGTCCATGGAGCTGCTACTGCTAAAAATGGCTTAGGTGTGATTTTCTTCTAAACCATGGGCTGATTTGGAACCTAATTTCATGTTGTGTCCTGTCATCACGGATACGTCAGAAGCCGAGACAGTTTGGTTTATTCTTTTGCCTTGCCCATCTGTGGAGTGGTAAGATACACATTTGCACTGCTGGGCAGATGAGGTACAAATGGGACAAATCTGAGGTACCTGATATACTTGGCCTGTGTTTTTCTTTTTATAGCAATATAGCATGGGAGAAAACTCTCCAGAGCTTAGGGGCAGATACAGGCCAGGAGGAAGGAAGTTGCATGGCTTTAATGGTTGCTGTGAGGCATCAGGTCATCGTGGCTGTGTGGATGGGAGTGACAGGAATCAGATCAGGAAGGAGTGGTGGTGATGTGAAGGCCTGAGAAGAGTGACGGTTATGTGCCCATGAAAGGGAAAGACCTGAAAGAGCTGTTTGAACCCAGGGAAGATTTGTGACAGTTGAAAGGGAAACAGAATGTGGTGGGGATGCCCACTAAATCACCTGTCTTCCCAGCTCAGACTTCTGAGTCAGGGCATTAGGTTATGGGGAGCCTGGTGTAAACTGAGTTATTTGCTTGAGTTTAATTCCTCTGCTTAGGGGCCGTATTCCTGAGAAAGCAGCCATGTGGTAAATTTCACAGATCTATCAATGAATTCTGATTTGTTACAAAATTTAAATGTAAACTCTTAAACATTCTAGCAGATTCTAGAGGAATTTGGAGAAGGCTTAGAAAGACCTATCATTGACATTTTTCGAAGGCAATTTAGGAGCTAACCCCACCCTAAGAACTGAGTTCAAGGAAGTGACTTCTGGTCTATTTTCAGTCCAGGCAAGATAATTTCTTATGCATTAGGATACCACCTTTGACCTGAGGCTTCTGACTGTGAGTGTTTCCGTGTGTCTTTCTTTCAGACACCCAGTAGCAGCAGGATGAGTGCAGAGGCAGGTGCCCGGCCCCTGCGGGTAGGCTCCCGTGTAGAGGTGATTGGAAAAGGCTACCGAGGTACTGTGGCCTATGTTGGAGCCACACTCTTTGCCACTGGCAAATGGGTAGGCGTTATCCTGGATGAAGCAAAAGGCAAGAATGATGGAACTGTCCAAGGCAGGAAGTATTTCACTTGTGATGAAGGGCATGGCATCTTTGTACGCCAATCCCAGGTATGCATCCCTTACTTCTGTGTGTGTGCATGCACGCATGTGTGTGTTAGTGCGTGCATATATTTGCCGCATGTACAGCTGGTGTGTTGGTACTTCCTTTTCCTGATTGTGGGCATATGGTCCTGGTTGGGAGAGTGGGAGGTAGCAGCGTAGGGAAGAATGGCAATTCATCCTTATGAAAGCTGCCCTGTACTCTGGCTTGCTTGAGGACTGGGCCAGGGGGGAGGCATATTCTAGCCTTTTTTTTTTTTTTTTTTTTTGGGAGCTGGGGATGGAACTCAGGCCCTTGCACTTGCTAGGTAGGTGCTCTACCACTTGAGCTAAATCCCCAACCCCTGTAGCCATTCTTAATCTGGATGTATTGAGTCTATTCTGTGGCTTCAGATCCAGGTATTTGAAGATGGAGCAGACACTACTTCTCCAGAGACACCTGATTCTTCTGCTTCAAAGGTCCTCAAAAGAGGTAACAGTCACTCACTTAAGTTGTATCCTCGTATTCGGAAGTCCTAGCATTTCCATAACGGGATGGGGCCCACAGTGAATACTAAAATTTTTCCATCACCACCATACTCCTTTGTTATATCTCCCCCTACCCCATTATGATTCTATTTGTCCTTTGCTCTTTATACAAATGCACACTTTGTTTCTGTTTGCTTTTTGCAGAGGGAGCTGATACAGCTGCAAAGACTAGCAAACTGGTGAGTGGTTTGTTGGTGGGAGTAGGGAATAACAGATGGAGAGGGAGGGAGGGAGACCCAATGCTAGGTAGAAGCAGTAGGTAAATCTGAACTGAGGTAATCTAGTCTCTTCAACCTCCCTGAAAAGAATGCTTTCTGAGTTGAGTTGCTATATTAAGGCTAGAGTACACATGGTAGCAGGGGAAATCTATTAGTTTCCAGAAGTGCAGGGTCAAATGGGATTGAGCTGGGGTGATAGGAAAGATAGTTCTGACCCTGAGTATACCTAACTTCCTACCTTTTGATACCCAAAGATGCCAAGATCTAAATGGTTTGAGGGTAGGGTAAGGTAGAAATAGAGGGAAAAGGAGCTTTCCTATTCACAGGTAGTGGCAAGGAGCCAGGCCCTCTGCCACTGGTTTTAGGCTATGTGCAGAGGGTCCTTCCTAGCTCCCCTGTAGTGCTATGAGGTAGGGCTCCAGCTTCTCTAGACCAGGGTATGGACTTCCTGGGAAGCTGATCCTTGAGGAACCCCTTATTTCACTTAGGGCTTAACATTGACCTGCTCTGTCCCCCATCCCCTGCTTGTGTATGCCTGAGTTGGTATTAACAGCTATACCCAGATTGTCTGACCAGCTAACACAAAATGATGTCTGTTTTCTAACTCTGCCCTTTCCTACTCTCATGCAGCGGGGACTGAAGCCTAAGAAGGTGGTGTGTTTACTGGTTGTGCCAGGGTGGTGGGGCATGAGCCCCCTCCCCTGCTGTCCTGCATGTCCTCGGGCTGCTGCATGCATGTGTGTGTAACCTGGGGGCTGGGATGGCCAGAGGATATGGTGGCCTTGGCTTCCTGAGCTCTTTGAGAGGTGCAAGGACATCAGACTCAGTGTCCAGCCCAAATAGCACTCATTAAAGATGATTTCTTTGCGCACCAGACTCCTAGTTAGAAACTCAAACATTTGACTGTAAACAGTGGCAACATGAAATGGAGTGTTTACTGGCTTATGGTGGGTTCTTACTTAGCCAAGCTTAGGCAACAATAGAGGGTAGACTGGAGGAACGGGGCTTGAGAAGGTTCTAGGGAAAGTGGTTGTGCAGAGAAATAGGAGGGCAGGGAACAGTGCACAGAAGGAGCAGTTGGAATGTCTGAGAGTCTGTGCCTGCCTCAGGGTCGTGGCTGCCATGAATACCCACCCCTACTCTGCCCTATCAGTCTTTCCCTGCCACCTCCTTCCTCTGATGTGTACTCGAGGCCCACCTCTCGTCCACATATGGAGGGACTTGGATGTGCCACCTCCTTCCCCTCCACAGAGCTTTAAATACTTAGAAGTGCTACCTTGACCACTTCCTCATGCCAGCCCCTGCCTTGGGCTTGTGCCCAAGCTGTCCCTGACCTGCATGTGCCTATCTGAGCTGTGTGTATGTGCTGCATATATTGTGATTTCCTTGTTGCCAGCCTGTGTCTGGCCTTTCTGATGTTGCATGGAAAGCTACTGGATTAGGTCTGTGGGTAGTGAGCGGAAAACTTTTCCTTTTTGACTCATAGTGGGTAATGGGGCTTCACTTTGGAGACTTGCCATGGTAGAGACCACATGCTAGTACTTGCTTTGTGTTCTCAGTCTTGGCTGCAGGTGGGAATGGGTCTGTAAGAAAAGCAATGCTCAAAAGGATGCCGGGCCCATTCTAGGGTCATGGAAGCTTGGGTCATCCCTTGATTACTGTCTCCTGGTTGGGGCTCCTATCTTACCTCAGACCCCTGAATAGAGAAGATCATGAAACTGCAGTCTGAGATCTGTGGAGGAGTTCCGGTTGCAGCCTGTCATGACCCTGGCTGGGGCCTGAGTAATGCCAGTAACCTGTGGAAATGTGGCAAAGCCCAGTCTGGACTGCCCACGTTGGCTTATATGACCTTATGGTAGACAGTGTCAGTCATGTAGTAGAATATTCGTGCTCTCCAGTCTTCCACCCCAGTGGTTCTCTCAGTCAAATCACTTAGCCAGGGCCTCTGCTCACATCCCCTGTGGAACAGAGAGCTAGATCCAGAACAAAAAAAGACACTTTGAGGGGAGACCAGAAGAGAACACAGATGTCTCAGCAAAGTACCTCATCCTTTCCAGAAAACCCTTTAGGGACAGGCTTTAACCTGTCTGCAACTAGGGGACCACTGGAAGAGGAGCCCAGCATTATCATCCGAGTTGCCACTGTTCTGATGGAATGTTCTCCAGGGTTTTTAAATTACTATGTTGCTCCTCAGACTTAAACTGGGTGCTGGAGGAGAGCTTTGAGTGTGTTCCTGGTGAGATATCAGGGTGTAGCCAATGTGTATAAGAGAAATGGAAGCAGCGGGGTTGTAGGAGGAACAGAGTGCAATTATGAGAGAAACATGGAGCAGGAAGCCCTGTTTCCCTGCCCTCTGATCCATCCCCCCCATAGTACCATTTCTGACATGGCCCCTGGCCCAGATTTTTGAAGCAAGCTCTTGGGGATGGGTGAGGGAGGAGGAGGGCGGTGAAGCTGTTCTTTGGAGGAAGCAGCAGGGTGGGTTCTGCGCAGTACTTTGTCCAGTCATGATAAGGAGGAGGAGCCAGCAGGGCCCTGGGTGGTTGCTAGGTGACTGAGGAGCAGTGGCTCCACCCCCATGGAGCAGAGGAGGGTGGGTGCATGACGTCAGGTGGAGCTGGTGCTGCGGCCACTGAGGCTGCCATCAGCCTAACCTGGTGAACCGGGCTGGGTACCGCTCGGGTGCCTGCTGGAGCCTGGCTGTCCTGCTGGGCACCTGCGGGGGCCTCTGTGTCGGAGCGGCAGCCGTTTGCAGGCTGGGAAGCTGCTGGCCGGGAGCTAAGGCTGCATTGTTGGGATTTGATGCACTAATCTCCTGTCTCGCCGCCTTTCCCTCTGTTCGGTCTCTTTCCCTCCCTCCCTTCGTCTGTCCTTCCTCCTGGTGTTTGTCTATCCTCTCTGTCTGTCCTTTTCTTTCCTCTCCTTGCTTTCTTTGGTTTTCTGCAATGATGAGACAGGCACCGACAGCCCGAAAGGTACTCTTGCTTGCTCTGGTCCTGCTGCTGGGTTGCCAGGGCGATGGTGGCAGTAGGCTGCTGGAGTGGGGGTGGGGGCTGACTGACTTCATCTGTCTACCTGGTTGGGGGAGGAGTGTGAGAATGAAGGGAGGGTGCAGGGAGAGGTGTATATCGCCACTGTGCCTCACTCCTGAGATTTGCTCTGTGCCCTGCCTTTTGGCTCTGATCGGAGTCTCTGTTCCAGGCCTTGCCTCCAGGGGCCTCACAGGCTTGGGCTTCAGGAATGCCCTACTGCAGACAGGCTTGAGAGGGTTTCCTGTAGTAGAGCCTGAGGAAACAGGCCTGGCTGTCTCAATGGTTCCAACAGGCCTGCCTACCTCACCCGGCCTTTCTAGAATGACTGTTAGTTCTCCCATCGTCCACCACTCTGGGGTTTGTGTCAGGGGGCTTCCAAGGGTGGGATGAAGACCCTAGAATAGTTTTTGACCCACAACTATGGAAGCTTAGTCCTGGGTAGGAGGGGGTGAGTATAGGTCTCCTTGGGCTCAGTGTCTCTTAGAAACTGGGCCTAAGCCAAATCTTGTCTTTACCAGAGCAATGAGACACTGAGCAGCAAGAATACCCTCTGGGAGTTGGAGTTAATCACCCATTTACCACTCTGCAGTAACCTGAAGTGTTTCCGAATTTGGTTTACAACAGTAGTTTCTCTGGCCTGCTCCCTACCCCCTCCTCCCTTGTCCAGCTGGGTGGGGTTACTTTGCTGAGCTCTGGGCTTCTGCTAATGCAATATTCATAGTCCTGACACCTGAGCCCTCTGCCTTAGGGATGGGGACTGCTGCAAGATCTAGTCCTGGGGAGGAGGGAGGACAGCTGTGTACTGCTTTAGGGATCTGACCTCTCACTTCTGGGCTTTTGTCACTCTTGTCATGGTGGGGTGGCGTTCCTAGGGAGTCTGTGGAGCCTGCCACTTGAAAGGAGAGGCTGACCTGGGAAAGTCCTTGGGAGTGGTAGATGGGCGGGGCCTTTGGTTCTGGGCTGGAGTGGGAGAGGTTGTTCACAGAAGGATGGGTCTCTGGAGATCTCACAGCTGCTGCCTTTGGTCCCTTGTGGTGGCTTAGCCTAGGAGATGGGGACTTCTGGGATTTCCAAGTTGTCTGAAGGGGTGAGGCCTCCAAGGGTTAGGCAAAGTGGGAACAGGAACCAAGGGGATTAGGAATTCTGGATTCTTGGAGTAGGAATATGGTGATTCACTGGAGGGAGAAGGGGATGGGATGGTGTGGGGGAGTGGTGGCTAACTATAGCCCCATTCCTATTACTTCTGCTCTCATTGCTGTCCCTTTGCTGTCTGTCTTCCTGCCATTATCTTTTCTTTCCTGACTACTTCTCTTCTGGCTCCTGTTGCTTCTCCAGACCACAACTCGGCGACCCAAGGTGAGAACAAACAGGCCTCTGTGCAAAGCCACTGCTGAGTTACACACATGTTTCAGGCATGTGCATGTATGTGGGCATTTGTACTACCAAATAAAAGTTGGCCACAGTGCAACATGGGTTCTGTTTGAGAGGGAAGAGGGCCCAAGAGTTGGTGACAGGCCCCTCCTGGGAAAATGACTTCCAGTGTTCAGCAGCTCCTCTGAACCAGTAGATTGAATACAAAAGAGAAGTGGGAGGGGTTGTGGTTAATTCAAGACAAGCTTTCTTGAACAATGTAATTTTGACTAGTTTTGAGGGGAGGGATTAGAAGAGGTGAGGAATTTGGTGTGTAGAATGTTAGTAAGGAGGTGAATGTGTCTGTGAAAGCCTTTGGATAAGAGTGTTGGGATACCATGCTCTCTCCCTCTTCTCCACTGGGAGGACTTTGGGATTCAGCACTGCTAGGGAGGGCACTGGGCAGGCTCATCTCCAGAATTTGAGGCTTCAGGGTAGTTCCTCAGCAGCCCCCTCCACCAAGCCCCCCACAGGACCATGGGTAGGCTACCTGATGAGAGCCCCTTTGTCTTGGGGGAGTAGGTACGGAAGGGTTGTTTCAAGGGGAGTTTAGGGCTACGACCTTCACTTTGGCCTTTTTGCCTGTGGGATCCCCTGACAGACTAAGGAGGGAGCAGTTCAGCTTGACTTCCAGAGTAGGGAGGTCTTGGCACAGGTAGAGAGTGTGTACCTTACTTTTAGCCCAGCCCTTTCTGGGAACATGAAAATTGAGAACAAGCTCTAATCTGTTCTTTCTCTCTGGGAATGATATTAGACACTTTTTTATACTCTGGGGGAGCTGGGTACAGACCCAGAGTAAGGTTGGGACTGAGAGTATTAAGAAATTGCTAGAATGTTCACAAGTAGGTCACAGGGGGAGTTTTGGGGAGGAAAAGATTCTGTTCTAAAAGGTAGTGCTATAGCTGGGAGGAATGTGGGGTCTGTGCCAAAGGAGGAACCTTATAATCTGATGTCTTCCCCCATCCTTTCTCCCTTTCTCCCTCCCCTCCTCTCCTTGTCCTTTGTCAATGTTGCTTTCTGACTCTTGTCATTTCCCTCCCTTTCACTCTGTGTCTCTGTTCTCATTGTGCTTTCATACTCTGACTTTTCCCCTCCCCGTCTCCCTCCCTCACCATATTCTCATGCTGTCTGTCTCCCTCTCACTGCCCTGTTCTTCTCTTCTCTTTCTGGTCTGCCCTGTCCTCTCTGCACAGCCCACTCGCCCAGCCAGTACTGGGGTGTCCGGGGCTAGTAGCTCCTTGGGGCCCTCTGGCTCAGCATCAGCAGGCGAACTGAGCAGCAGTGAGCCCAGCACCCCGGCTCAGACTCCTTTGGCCGCACCCATCATCCCCACGCCAGCCCTCACTTCTCCTGGAGCAGCACCCCCCCTCCCTTCCCCCTCCAAGGTAAGGTTGGGTTGGGGTAAAAGAGACTAAAAATACCAAGGGGCCTGTGACTCCTGGCCAAGTCTTGGAAACCTCCTGTGGTTGGAGAAGACCTAGAACTTGGATTGGAGAGAGGGGGATGCAGCATACGTGTATCTTGCCCTTCTTTCATATACTTCCCTGGTATATACTGTGTCTCATATTTTTGTATGCCACTTGTTTTTTTTTTTTTTTTTTTTTTTTTTGGTGCCAGGGATCAAACTCAGGGCCTTGTGCTTCCAAGGGAAGCATTCTAACCACTGAGCTAAAGCCCCAGCCCCACCACTTGTTTTTGATGCTGGGGCTGGGGTGATGTTTGCATACATTTTGTATTTTGTCTTCTCTGCTCCAGCGTGGTTGTGGAGAGGGAGGGTGGGCTGTGCTCAGATTGTGGGGCCTGTTCTTGGCAGGAGGAGGAGGGACTGAGGACCCAGGTGCGAGACCTGGAAGAGAAACTGGAGACCCTGCGGCTAAAACGGGCAGAAGACAAGGCGAAGCTGAAAGAGCTGGAGAAACACAAGATCCAGCTGGAGCAGGTGCAGGAATGGAAGAGCAAAATGCAGGAGCAGCAGGCGGACCTGCAGCGGCGCCTCAAGGAGGCGCGGAAGGTGGGACTGAGGATGAAGGGGGTGACTGGGTGGGATGAGGGTCCTGAGGATGTAACTAGAAGCTAGATTGGTGCAGGAGTCCAGATTGCCATGTAAAGAAAAGCAGCAAAGATATTTCTATGCTCTTGTCCACCCATCTTGCCCCTCAGGAAGCCAAGGAGGCAATGGAGGCCAAGGAACGCTACATGGAGGAGATGGCAGATACTGCTGATGCCATTGAGATGGCCACTCTGGACAAGGAGATGGCTGAAGAGCGGGCTGAGTCTCTGCAGCAGGAGGTGGAGGCACTGAAGGAGCGTGTGGATGAGCTTACCACGGACTTGGAGATCCTCAAGGCTGAGATTGAGGAGAAGGGTAAAGGGCCAAGACCTGGGTAGAGGAGGGGGGATGCAGTGAGGAAGGTGAGATGGCCTGAACACGGCAGTGGTCTTCCCTAGGCTCAGATGGGGCTGCATCCAGTTACCAGCTCAAGCAGCTCGAGGAGCAGAACGCCCGCCTAAAGGACGCCCTGGTGAGGTAGGTTCCTCTCTGCTTGGCTCTGGAGCTCATTCACTGGCCTCTGAATGCATTAGAGCACCCGTCACCTGCTGACCCCGACACACACTTTCCCTCTTTTCCTTCCCACTTCCCCACAGGATGCGAGATCTTTCTTCCTCAGAAAAGCAAGAACACGTGAAGCTCCAGAAGCTTATGGAAAAGAAGAACCAAGAGCTAGAAGTTGTGAGGCAACAGCGAGAGCGCCTGCAGGAGGAGCTAACCCAGGCAGAGAGCACCATTGATGAGCTCAAGGAGCAGGTCTGGGGAGTTCAGCCTGTGGCCAGAATCCCCTTGCCCAACTCTCCTGTTGCCACCTTTCAGCAGCACTTTTCCTTCTTCCTTCCCCATAACACAGGTGGATGCTGCTCTGGGGGCTGAGGAGATGGTGGAGATGCTGACTGACCGGAATCTGAATCTGGAAGAGAAAGTGCGGGAGTTGAGGGAGACTGTGGGGGACTTGGTAAGAGAAGAGTAGACCCCTGACGGAGAGTATTTGGAAGGGATCTGCTGCAAGATTGACTCATGATGTCAGACATTTGAACAGGGTTGTGTGTAAGGGACTCATCTTGCCCCTGCTTCTGTGACCTTGCCTTTGCTTTCCCACAACTACCTTGTGTTCCAGGAAGCAATGAATGAGATGAATGATGAGCTGCAGGAGAATGCACGCGAGACAGAGCTGGAGCTGCGGGAGCAGCTGGACATGGCTGGTGCCCGGGTGCGTGAGGCCCAGAAACGTGTGGAGGCAGCCCAGGAGACAGTTGCAGACTACCAGCAAACCATCAAGAAGTACCGCCAGCTGACCGCCCACCTGCAGGTGCCTGCCCACACCCTATTCTCTGCCCATGATCACCCCAGTACTCCCTTAAAACCTAGCTGTGCCTTGCTGTCCCTGTCCCAGGATGTGAATCGGGAACTGACAAACCAGCAGGAAGCATCTGTGGAGAGACAGCAGCAGCCACCTCCAGAGACTTTTGACTTCAAAATCAAGTTTGCTGAGACTAAGGCCCATGCTAAGGTCAGGAAAGTGGGTGGTCTGAGGCCAGAGTGTTAGGGAGCCCAGACTGGGAGTGGGGCCTGGTATGGGGTTATGGGCTTCAGATTCCTCAGGGAAGGTGTGCTTTGTGTTGTCATTTGGAAGACTGCTGGCCTGGGCTTGTCCTAAAAGCACACGTCCTGGTAGAGCATGGTTGGATGGTTCTGAGGCTCTGTCTTGGCTGAGAGCCCTCCTTCCTGTCCATTTCACAGGCAATTGAGATGGAGTTGAGACAGATGGAGGTGGCCCAGGCCAACCGGCACATGTCCCTGCTGACAGCCTTCATGCCTGACAGCTTCCTCCGGCCAGGTGGGGACCATGACTGTGTCCTGGTGTTGCTGCTTATGCCTCGTCTCATTTGCAAGGTATGGCCAGCCATTTACACGTGTAATAAAAATCTGTTGAACTTGCTGTGAACCAGGCATTGAGGATGCTGAGTGAAGATAGCAGTCAGTATGTCTGTCCACAAAAAGTTTATGAGGTAGCAGAGGAACTTATAGTCAACAAAATCATAGATGACAAATGACAAATGACTGTATACAGTTGGTCTCCATATCTGTGGTTCAACCAACTATAGATCAAAAATATTTGGGGAAAAATTATATATGTACTGAGCATATACAGACTTTTTCTTGTCATTATTCCCTAAACAATATAATGACACTTTTCATAACATCTATATTGTATTAGCTATTTTAAGTAGCCTAGAGATGATTTAAAGTATACAGGAGGATATACATAAGATAATATGTAAATATTGTGGCATTTTATATAAGAGACTTAAGCATCCATGGATTATTGTATCTGTGTGGGGTTATGGAACCAATACCCTACAGATTCAAGGGATAACTGTATTACAAATTGTGTGTTGTAAAAGAGAGACTCTTTGAGGAATCGTCATTGGGGATCTCATTTAAATGAAAGCAGGATATGACTGAAGAAATAACATTTTAGATGAGAGACAGAAGATGGCCAGGAGTTAGCTAGGAGAATAATTGATAGAGTATCATTCTAGGTGGAGAGATAGTGGGGCAGCAGCTTTAAATCAGGGACAATGTCCCACTGCCCTTTCGTTCTCATATGCTAAATTCTCACAAGCTCCAGTAATTGCATCATTACCCTTTCCCCAGGGGAGAATCTGTGCCCATCTGAGAGCTCCTCTGCTTTCTTACTCATCTGTCTGTGTCTGTGCTTCCCACATGATTGTTATGCTGTGTCCACTATTCCTGAATCTGTCCTCCAGCCTGTGCTCTGAGTTCCAGCTCTCTGGTGTTTTCTCCACAGGCAGAGCTGATCCGGAAGCAGGCCCAGGAGAAGTTTGAACTAAGTGAGAACTGTTCGGAGCGGCCTGGACTTCGAGGGGCTGCGGGGGAGCAGCTCAGCTTTGCTGCTGGACTGGTCTACTCACTGAGCCTGCTGCAGGCCACACTACACCGCTATGAGCAGTAAGCGACTCATGACTCTGTTCCAGGGATATGGGTTCAGGAAGGGCTGGAACTGAAGTTACCTAGAAGACCTTGGCCTCACAGAGCTCTTCTCTGATCTCTAGTGCCCTTTCTCAATGCAATGTGGATGTGTATAAGAAGGTGGGCAGCCTTTACCCTGAGATGACTGCCCACGAGCGCTCCTTAGATTTCCTCATTGAACTGCTGCACAAGGATCAGCTGGATGAGACTGTCAATGTGGAGCCTCTCACCAAGGCCATCAAATACTACCAGGTCTGGGCAAGAATTCAGGCTGGGGGCTGGAGGCAAGAGGGAGGGAAGCTTTTGCCTGGTTGGAGCTATTGCCAGTGTACTCAAAGTCGTATGTGTCGGGTTGCTGCTTGAGGCCTGCTTTATTCTTAGATGAGGTTGCCTTATAATGCAGGTGCCTGGTGGTTTTTAGATTCTGCTGGACCTCTGGAGACTTACAATGACCACAACTCATGCTATAATTTGGGAAGAACTCTCCCCTCTTCCACAGGCTAAAGGCTATTTTTTTGTCATCCCTCCCCAGCATCTGTATAGCATCCACCTTGCTGAACAGCCTGAGGACTGTACCATGCAGCTGGCCGACCACATTAAGGTGAAGTGTCTGGATTAGTGGTTGAGTACCCTACACAGATCAGAAGCAGAGGACATTACATCAAAGATCAGGCCCTGAAGATGTATCGCATGAGACTGGGACAGGGCCACCAAAGCCAAATCAGGGAAGCCCGAAGGACCCACTTATAAATGGGGATCAACACAGTGTGGAAACTTCTTAGAGATGATGGCAGGGCAAAAAGTTCCCGTTGGGGGATGATGACCATATGCTTCTGTCCTCACAGTTCACACAGAGTGCCCTGGACTGCATGAGTGTAGAGGTGGGGCGGCTGCGTGCATTCTTGCAGGTGAGGGCACATCTAGAGCTGTGAGAACTCCTTTTCCTTCTTGGTGCCCACCTCCTCACCCCAGCTCTAGCACTCACTCAGTTCCCCATCCATTTCCTGTTTCCTGCTTAGGGCGGGCAGGAGGCTACAGATCTTGCCCTTCTGCTTCGGGACCTGGAAACGTCATGCAGTGACATCCGCCAGTTCTGCAAGAAGATCCGCAGGCGAATGCCTGGGACAGATGCTCCTGGAATCCCAGCTGCACTGGCCTTTGGATCCCAGGTTTAGGGCTTTGAGTGGGGAAGGGAAGGAAGCTGAGTAGAACTGAGAGGGGCCTCGCATGTTAGGATCTGGATCTAGTCAGGGCACAATACTGGGTTTTTGGGTAGCTGGAAACTGTAATGCTGGACCCAGAGTGGGCTCTCAACTATATCTGTCACACAGGTATCGGACACACTCCTGGACTGCAGGAAACACTTGACGTGGGTGGTGGCTGTGCTGCAGGAGGTGGCAGCTGCTGCTGCTCAGCTCATTGCCCCCCTGGCAGAGAACGAGGGGCTGCCTGTGGCTGCACTGGAGGAGCTGGCTTTCAAAGCAAGCGAACAGGTTGGCCTGGATGGCTGGGTAGATGAGGATGAGAAGTTAGTGGCCGGGGTGGGCTCTCACTCTTGCCCTTGGGTCCTGTAGATCTATGGGAGCCCTTCGAGCAGCCCCTATGAGTGTCTGCGCCAGTCATGCAACATCCTTATCAGCACCATGAACAAACTGGCCACGGCTATGCAGGAAGGGGAGTATGATGCAGAGCGGCCCCCCAGCAAGGTGGGTAAGGCTTTCCTTGGAGGGGCTCCAGCAGCCTGCAGGAGCAGGACTTGCAAAGTTGCTGCTAATTGTGGGAGGGCACAGAGGCAGGAAAAGAGCATCTGGAAAGCAGTATCTTGTCTAGAAGGCAGAAATATTTTCCCCGTAACTGGATCTGTCTGAAAGGAGCACTTTGGTATTGTCCACTGCCCACCCCCACCTCCTGACCCACCCTATTCTTTAGCCGCCTCCAGTTGAGCTGCGGGCTGCAGCCCTTCGTGCAGAGATCACAGATGCTGAAGGCCTGGGTTTGAAGCTTGAAGATCGAGAGACAGTTATCAAGGAGTTGAAGAAGTCACTTAAGATTAAGGTGAGGGTAAGGGTGTAATGTTAAGTGAAATAAATCAGATACACAAGCTTAAATATTTCATGGTTTCTCTTCAGTGAGAAACCCGAAGTATAAATAAAGAACACAATAAAGGGTGTATAGTGGGAAACAGGGAGGTAGATCTTTTGCAAAAAGGAAGGGGACCAAGAGATGAAGAAAGTGGAGAGAGGAGAGAAGAAGGGTAAGTAGAAAGAATTAAGATGTGTTGTGTAAATGTTCCAACTCTCTGTGATGAATGTAATCATTATATACTGCAAACATATACTAATACAAAAATAAATAGAAGTAAAAGGTGAGGGTAGGGTAGTCTTGGGATTTGGGGGCCAGGAAGTATGGTGGGACACAGGACAGCAGCAGGGATTGGGACTGAGACATTTTGGGGAAAAAAAGGGGTCTGTGATCAGAGAGCTGTCAGGGAGCTTTCTAGCTCATGGTCTAACCAGGTCTTGGGGCTGTGGGGAAGATATCAGGGAATAGAGGCTCTCTGTTGTGCCCAGGGAGAGGAGCTGAGTGAGGCAAATGTGCGGCTCAGCCTCCTGGAGAAGAAGCTGGACAGTGCTGCCAAAGATGCAGATGAGCGCATAGAGAAAGTCCAGACTCGGCTGGAGGAAACCCAGACACTGCTGCGGAAGAAGGAGAAGTCAGCACCTTCCCTGGGGCCCAACTTCCTCCAACCTTCTCTCTTGCTTAAGGCTCTCTTGTCACTAACCCTTCTCCCTTCCCCTCATAGTGAGATTCCCCATTTTCCTTCTCCATTCCAACCCCATTGTTTCACCCCAGCCTAAGCCTATGCTGCCCTGTCTGTCTCCTCACTAGCAAGGCTACCCCAAGGGTCTATTGGGACTGAAAAGTCAGGTGGGACCTTGAGGAAGGGACACGGCCCAAACCCAGATTCTCTTTCACAGAGACTTCGAGGAGACAATGGATGCACTCCAGGCTGACATCGACCAGCTGGAGGCAGAGAAGGCAGAGCTAAAGCAGCGGCTGAACAACCAGTCCAAGCGCACCATCGAGGGGCTCAGGGGACCCCCCCCCTCAGGCATTGCTACACTGGTCTCTGGTATTGCTGGTGGTGAGTACAGTGGTTTTCAGGGAAGTTCAGAATGATGATGACAGTTGGACTCTAGTGACTGCCCCTTCTGGGACTACTGTCTGGCTTTTCTGTCTCAGCCTTATGTTCCTGAGAGTGCTCAGTCTGCCACAGTCAGGTTTTCCAGCCTTGTCTGAAACTCACTTCCAACTGCCCCTCTGTTTGGGTGCTGTGTTTCCCCACTGAGCTCACGTGGCTTCATCTTAGGGTGTGGTTGTCTCTTCCATTGCATCGTTCTCTCAGTGTGGTCAGGGCTTTTAACTGGAGTTTTTATGGCTTCAGTACCAGTTTGCCCAGGTTCTTAGGTAAGGAAGTGGCGGGTACATCTTGATTCTCATCTACCCCATAGTTTTTTTTTTTGTTTCCCCTTCGGTTTCTTATTTATCCTTTTCACCTCCAGAAGACATCTTGTTGCCCTGGAATTAAACCATCAGGGCCTCTGGACTTTCTGCATTGCTACTATGTCTTTTTTTTTCTTTTATTGGTACATGTTTGCATTATATAAGATTACATTCATAGTTGGGAGTTGATAAATGTATATAGTACATCTTAATGCTCCTATGTCTTGTCTGCTTGTTCTCATCAAAGTCCCTGTCACTGGTGCCACTTGCTTTTCTAAGTACCTTTGGGACATTAGACTCCTGTGATATAGACAGCTGCATATTCTATGGGAGAGTCTTCAGAATTATCACCCTGTACTATTTTAAGGACAGTCTCTTTAAACAAATAGTGGTTCTGAAATCATGAAACATGCCCAAACCATGAAACTTTAACTCAGAGCAGTGGGGAAACCCGAGGAACAAAAAATATGCTCACATCCTCAACCCAAGCTTTGCTGCTGGCGAGCACTAGGGGTACAGACATATGGGGCATTCTGGAACTTTCCTCATTTCCTTCTTGGAGATAGAATAAGAGATGGGGAGAGAGAACAGCCTCACATCCCAGGTGCTCCATCCAGTACACTCACTTTGCCATTCTTCTCACACTATTCATGGTCCACTCCCCTTTGTTCTCTTTTTTCCACACATGTCTACTCATACCCCAAGGGCAGGGACAGAGGCAAAGGGTTTTCCTACAGGTCCTGTTCAGGATTCCTCTGGAAGGTCCCCCATCCCCAAACTATCTAATTCTTCTCTCCTCTTTTCCTGCTCTCCCATGGGCTATCCTGAGCACAGAAGAGCAACAGCGAGGTAGAGACCCAACCTGGCCTGAGCTTAAGATGGCTGGTGGACATGGGGGCTGGGAGGGCAGGGTGATGCTTCCCACCATGTGGGAGCAGCCAGGATTGGAGGTGGGAGGGAATGAGGAAAGGGGAAGAGCAGCGATGAAGCCCAATTTTCCTCCCGGCGCTAAGGATATTTGTTATGGTATCCACAGGGGGCACTCCTGGGCAGGCTCCAGGGTCCTTGCCAGGCCCGGGGCTGGTAAAGGACTCACCTCTGCTGCTTCAGCAGATTTCTGCCATGAGGCTGCACATCTCTCAGCTCCAGCATGAGAACAGCATTCTCAAGGTGAGGAGCTCCCAG
>PVJO010003705.1:21826-50449 GCA_004026905.1 Hystrix cristata | reverse complement strand
GTTTTCCTCCCGGCGCTAAGGATATTTGTTATGGTATCCACAGGGGGCACTCCTGGGCAGGCTCCAGGGTCCTTGCCAGGCCCGGGGCTGGTAAAGGACTCACCTCTGCTGCTTCAGCAGATTTCTGCCATGAGGCTGCACATCTCTCAGCTCCAGCATGAGAACAGCATTCTCAAGGTGAGGAGCTCCCAGCGGGGACTGGAATGGAAGATGGAGTATACCTGTCCTGTTGATAATGCATGGCAGAGGCCTTCTATCACCTCTTACCACTACCCGTCTTTTTTCTCCCGCAGGGAGCCCAGATGAAGGCATCCTTGGCAGCCCTCCCGCCTCTGCATGTTGCAAAGCTTTCCCTCCCACCACATGAGGGCCCTGCTAGTGAACTAGCAGCTGGAGTGCTGTATCGTAAGACCAGTCAGCTGCTGGAGACATTAAATCAGCTGAGCACACACACTCATGTGGTAGATATCACTCGTGCCAGCCCTGGTATGTACCAGCTGTTCCCTGAGATCAATAACGCACCCCTTCCCCTTACTCCAGGCATTTAGCTCTTGCCCAGGCGGTCTCTGCACATAGAGGCTTTCCCCAGCAGTATCCTTTACCTTCAGTATGTAGTTTGCCTGATTCTCTCAGTGTTTCTCAAGTGCCACCTCCATGAGAGAGTTCAGTACCTGCACAGCTGACTTAGTCCATTTCAGCTGCCAGCCTGGGCCTTGATGGGCCTTACCAGCTTTCCCTTCCAACAGCTGCCAAGAGCCCGTCGGCCCAGCTTATGGAGCAAGTGGCTCAGCTCAAGTCCCTGAGCGACACCATTGAGAAGCTCAAGGTCAGCTCAGACTCTGCCCTTCCCCACCCTACTGAGCTCATTTCAGAGCATTCGTTGATGGAGCCAAACACTTTTGGAGTTCGTTGGGGTCCACCCCCATGGTAGATGACACACTGGGGAGAGGGTAGAAGGAAGGCAAAATTCTTGCCTTGGGAACTGACTTGTTTTGGTGCAAACAGAAGATAAGTTCTTATCAACAAAATGCATGAGTTGGGATCATCTTCAGGGTGTGTGAGTCAAGCTGCAGCTTGTCAGCTGAGATCACCGTTGGGTAGAATGGTTAGGCAGTAACTTCTTAGAGGCAGTAGGACTGAATTGGATCTTAAAGAATGAGGATCTGGAAAGGAGGGATGTTGGAGTGGGGATGTGGTTGGAGGTGAGAGCAAAGTATAAGAATAGAGAGGATTTAGTCCTGCCCTCCTGGTATTAGTAACTCTGTGAAACCAGGGAGGTCCTGTGCGAATCTGTGGGAGGGTCCCCTAAATGAATTCTTGTCTTTTCCCTCCCCAGGATGAGATCCTCAAGGAGACAGTGTCTCAGCGCCCTGGAGCCACAGTCCCCACTGATTTTGCCACTTTCCCTTCAGCAGCCTTCCTTAGGGTAAGGGGAACATAGGACAGAGGATGGAATAGTGTGGAGAGTTCAGATGGGTCCTCTTCTTCCTTCAGAGTTTAAAGAGACCTCTGAGTCTCAGGTCCAACAACTGCACACACCTGCTTTATCTAGCAAGTCCAAGTCTTACTTGCAAGTAACTTACAATTGCAAGTAACTTATAGTTGCTTACAATTCCAATATCTTAGCATATAAAACAATACCTTCCATGATTTTTGATACCGTGACTCAAAACTCTCTTGTGAGCCTGTGTACCCCCATTCTAATTTGAAAAATGTGGCTACCATGGCCAAGAACTCAAAAGCCTCAGTCTCCCAGGGGCTTCCTTGGTATCAGGGACCTCTTTAGTGGCCCACAGTTTAAGCGAGCCCCTGACCTGGGATCTTCTTCCCTCCCCAACCCCAAGGCCAAGGAAGAGCAGCAAGATGACACAGTCTACATGGGCAAAGTGACCTTCTCATGTGCGGCTGGCCTCGGACAGCGACACCGGCTAGTGCTGACCCAGGAGCAGCTATACCAGCTTCACAGTCGCCTCATCTCCTAAGCACTTCTTCTGCCACTGTCCCCTTCAGTCCTCAGACTTCCTGGTGCCGCTTGGCCCAGTGCACAGCCACCTCAGCCAACCCTAGGTAGAGCCATGTGGGCTAAAGACTTCCTGCCCTGTTCAGCTTTGCTCCCATCTTGTCAGTGCCCCACTCCTACCCCTTAACCTGGGTTCCCCCATTCCCGTCCCCAGGCATTTTCCCATGATTTGCTGTTCAGATGCTCCCTCTTTCCTGAGGGGCCTCAGGGCATGTGGAGGGTAGGCTGAGACCCCCACCACCAAAGGTTGAGTGAGGTCCCCTTGATTGAGGACTTCACCCCTTGATTAAAGCAACTTCTGCTTCATTGCTTTCTGTGTGATGTTGAGGGTGGGGCTTGGGCCGTTTGGCTCAGAGCAGGAGTGGAGGAGAAGGGATGCTGAAGAAGCTTTGTGTCAAATTTGAGGGCCTCACTGTGTAGTGACCAAGCGAGTGCCGTGCCCCTCAAATGCATGTGCAGTAAGTTACTGTGAGCAAGGGGGAAAGGACTAGACTTCGGTGTAGGCAAGTAGGTTCATTGAGGGAGTTCAGAGAGCCCAAGTGGGTGGCCCTGCCAGCCCTTCAGTGTTTCCACTGCCCTGCAGTCGTTTCTGGAGCTGGAACAGTGATGATGTCATCACCCCAGGCAACTTTGTGGTGTACCCACGAGTCTCCTTAGTAGACCTGGGGCTGTCAGGAGCATTTACTAAACAAGGAGAAACCAAAGCAGGACACTGGTAAGAAGGGATGGAAGTTGTGAAAACTATTGCCAAATCCCTCTATAAATTAGTATCAGTTTGGGAGCTACTTTTAAAAATTGATAGATTTCTGTGGCTTGACTTAGACTTGCTGAAATACCTCCAGGGTTGGGAACCACTGGGCCTGTGGGTAGCACCCCAGCATTTTAGAACTTAGTTCCAGTTTAATTGACTGGTTCCTTGATATGATCTTTCATTGCCCACTTGGGGAAAAATATCCAGCCCCACTCCCCAAGGGCTCGGATCCAGACGAAGAGAGAATTCCTTGGTGCCTTGGAGCTGTCCATCTGGGCCAGGGCTGCCTCTGTGCAGCTTCTTATGAAGGGAAGCGGCAAGCAGGAAGAAGGGCTCCAAGGCGCAAGCCCAGGGCATAGTCTCCATTTAGAGCACCCTCAGGCAAGGTAGTGGGTTGTGGTATTTGATTGCCGAGTGGTCCCCGAGGTCTTTCTTGACTGGGGTCCTGAAAGAAAGCAATTTTGAATGATTTTCCTCGGAACTCTGAAGGATGCTACATGGCTAATTCCATTCTAGATATGTAAGATTTAACTTGTTACATACAAAGGATGCCTTAGGATGTTAGGGCTTACTTCCCACAGAACTGGGTAACAAGGATTGCTGTGTCTTGATGGCTGGATAGTCTTCGCCTTACGTCTCCAAATTTGGTTTCTCTAGTGCTTAAGGAATCACACCACACTGTCCTTCCTTGTATGGATTGTGTTCCTGTCCTTTCTACCCAACCTGCTGACTTGCCTTTTGATTGCTAGTTTAGACACTGAGAGCCAAGACTGGGCCACACTGGAGGCACTTTAAGGGAGCAGGGCTTTTTTGTTCCATCTTTTTTTCTTGGTGGTAGTTTCTCACCACTTGAACTACTACTCTTCTGAATCCTAAGATTCAGTTACTTGCTGATACCTCCCTATGAGTGCCCACAAGTATCTGTCTCAAAGTCAATATGTCCAAAACTGAAATTATCTCTTTTGTGTCCTGGATGTGACAAGCCACAAGCCTGTGTCTTGACTCTTTTTCACTCACTTTAGCTGATTTACTCAATCCTACTAAAATTTTCCTTCATTGCTATCCTAAATCTGTCCACTTTTCTTTTCACCAGACCCTAACTTTGTCTATAACTTCTTGCTCTGGGTATTCTGGCAGTCTTTAAACTAGTTACTCAGTCTCTGTTGTTTTTCTTCAGCCAGTTCTTCACATGGAGGCCAGAGAGACTTTTCCAAAATGCGTACTGATCCATGTCATTCCCTGCTTTAAGTTGTGAAGTAGTCCTTCCAGCTGGAGTTAAAGTTTAAAATCCTGAAATAGTTCTTCCAGTGTCTAGAATTTAAAATTTTATCCTTCTCTCCTTTCATACAACACTAGAATTTAAAATTTTATATTCAATAGAATGGCAGATAAGTCCATTCATGATTTGTGTCCTGCCCGCCTCTCCAGCCTCTCAGGCTACTTCTCCAAACATGCCCAGTGCTCCAGCTTTAGTGGAACATTGCGGTTTCCCTGCCACCCCTGTGCTCTCTCAGGCCTCTTCTTGTGAAATGAGAGGAAAACGCCATCTTCCCAGTTCTTCACCTCTTTGCCCCAGTCTCCACACCTCATTCTTCAGTTGAAATCTTGTTCATTTTTTTAGATAGCTGTAGTGTTACCACCTCAGGAAATCTCCAATCCTTGTGGCTTATTACATGCTGCCTCTTCTTTTGTTTTTGGTGCTGGGGATTGAACTCAGAGCCTTGTGCTTGCAAGGCAGGGACTCTAACCACTGAGCTAATGGTTTTTCAGCCCCAGATACTTCTTTCTGAGGATGGGGTTTTTTTTGTTTTGTTTTGTTTTGTTTTTGAGACAGGGTCTTGCTACATAGTTTAGCCTGGCCTTGAACTCACTATGTAGCTCAAGCTGACCTCAGACTCTCGGCAATCCTCCTACTTCAGCATCCTGAGGGCTAAGATCACAGATGTGCACCACCATACCTGTCCTCTGAAGACTTTTTAAAAAATGTATACCTTTATTCTAGGAATGCTTGGATTCGATTGCTTTATGGGTAAGGTTTCTAATCAAGATCTGTTTTCTTATTCACAGAATGAGAATAATGATATCTTACAGATTTGTTGTAAGAGCTAAATAAGCTAATGCATACAAGCTTCAAGCACTATACCTGGCACACAGTAGGCTCCCTTCTCCTCTTCAGTATGTACTTCTGTACTGCTTTATCCTAGTAAGTGTCTGTTTCCATTGAAATTGGTTGTTAGCTCCTCTATCTCCCTCTCCCTTTAGACATATTCCTTTAGTGTGCCTTCCATCTCTGCATCACCTAACACAGATGTTTGAGGAGGAAAATGGTGAGTTTCATTCTGGACATGAATTCGAGGTGCCTGTGAAAACGTCCAAGTGGAGGTGTTCATTTGGTAGTTGGACCTAACTGGGTCTGGAGCTTAGCATAGAAGCCCTCCATGGAGACAAAGTCTGGAGAATGAGTTGGGAGCATCTCAGTGGTGGTTAAGGGAAGAATTGGATGAATTTACCATCTTAATTCAGATTATTTCGAAAACCAGACCTGGAGCAAAACTTAAATGCCAGTGCTTTATTGGAAGGTGCAATCCTAGAGCAATGAGAGTGAGGAAACAAGAAAATCAAAAGTTTTTGTTTAGTGAGTTGGCCACTTTGCTTCACAGAGACACAGCTGGTCACTTGCCCATGTGAGGTGTCTCTGAACAGACTACTCAGAAAATCTATGCCTGGGGCTGATGAGGGGATAGAGAGGAAGTTCACCTGCTCTCCTTCCCTATTTGAAATTTGCTGTGGGGAGCTCCCTCTCACTTAAGGGGATTGTAGGTAGCTTGGCATTTCTTCCAAGTCCTGATGTCCTGAGGGAACAATATAGATACGGGCCTGTAGGAGTTAGTCAGGGCAAAACTGGAGGTCTGGGAGTCTGGTAAGGCTGGAGAATCTGAAGCAGCAAGTCACCCCATGAAAGTGTACAGGGGGAGGGAGAAGGTGGAGTCCTGGGAGCCAAGAGAGTTAGCACACAGCAGAACCTGAAGGAACATCTACTGTGCCAAGCAGGGGACCCTCAGAGAAACTCTTCTCAGTGTCAAAGGAAGAGAGAGAGACTGAGGTCAAAGGACAAGGGAATTCTGGAAAGTGGTCCCTGTAATTCACAGATGCCTGATGAACTAGCAGAGCAGTCTTCCTGAGACAGCAGAACCCAGGTTGTGCTGGTGATCAAAGGAAGAAGGGAACTCTGACTACTGGGTTCCAGGCAGCATCAGCTTATTGTGGAGTATGATGGGAATTGTGGAGGTCAGGTGGCCAGGGGATGGCAGACGACAATGGTAACGATTTCTGGAAACTGGGATGTAATGGTGGGTAGCAGGCCTGGCAAAGAGCTCTTTGTACCAAGAATGGGGAAAGCATGGTAATAGCTGCTTTTGATCTATCCAAATGTAGTGTAACAGAACAAAGGAGATTGGCTGGCAGTTGGTAGGGGCAGGGTATGAACATTCTCAATCCTGCCCTCCAGGAGTGCCTGTCTTTTGGGAGGATTCTTGGGCAGATACCCAGAACCAACATCACTTGCCCCAACATGAAAGCAGGTTTGTGAAGTAAAATCCCAACTCTTCACTTGAGGAAGTTTCTTAGCATCTCAGCCTCCGTTTATCTGTAATATGATGCTAATAGCGCCTTCTGTAGGTTCTATTCCTTAGGTAATCTTTAGGAGGAAGATAGAATGCTTGACAGGTGCTTAATTAAAAAGGATACATGGGAGATAGTATACACGTGAAAAGCAAATGAAATACAAGCAGCCACGTTCCCAAGACACAGTTGTAACACAGATAACCCCAAAGCATAAGTCGTCCGTGGTGTCCCAGCTTTCAGCTCATTTTTGTGTGTGTTTAATATCTTATTTTCTACCATACAGGCACTGTTTCCTGTTCCTAGCAGACCAAGATTGAGAAAGAAACCAAATGTGGAGGCACCCCTTACCCCCTGCCCCACAATTTGAATTGATTTGCATGGTTCACATTTTTTTGCGCTGCCCCACAGTGAAGCAGGGATGGGGCAATACCAAGACCCAAATCTGCTGCTTGCTAATTCTAGAGAATGTGGGAGAACCCTGAGCTAAGTTCCTTTCCCAGTCTTGGGCTGAATGTGGATAAACAGTAGGTGTGTTCCACAGCTCAGGTGCTATCCAGGAGAAGCTTCACAGCACTGATAATTTGATTCCTCTCAAGAGTGCCCAAGGCACCAGAAGGGTGTGCCTGGTCACCCAGCCTCTCTCCATCTCTATCATGTGTGCCAGCCAAAACAAGCACTGCTGCTCCCAGGGATAGACAGCCTCCGCTGCTGAAGTTCTAAGAACAGCAGCCTGGAACATCTGGTCTTCATTTGTCTACAGAAGGTTGGGGACTTTGGGTGTAAGACTTAGACTCTTGCTCAAACATCTGGTGCCAGAGTAAATTTATGTCCCTCACCTTGTGTTTAATTACTTTTTATTATGGAAAATTTTAATACACTAATGACAGTAGGGTACAATAAATCTCCATGTGCCATATTTATCATTTTATAGCTGATCTTATTCCATCTATATTCCCTCCCTCCCTGTAGATTATTTTGAAGCAAATCTCAGATATTTTATCATCTCATTATTTCATCCTAAAGTATTTTTTTTGTCGTTGTTTTTTGAGACAGGGTCCTGCTATATAGTTCAGGTTGGCCTTGAAATCATTGTGTAGCCCAGGCTGACCTCAAATTCACAGCGATCAATCCTCCTGCCTCAGCTTCTCAAGTGCTGGGATTACAGGCATGTGTCACCATGCTAGGTTTACATCCTAAAGTATTTTAGTATTCCTAAAAGACAGAGCTTTTAAAAAAGAAAACTACAATTCTAAAAATAATTCACCAAATGTCCAGTGTTCCAATTTCCCTGAAGCCGTTTGGAGTTCACGTATTAAGTCACCAAAGTATAGTCTACAGTGGCACACAGACACCTGACACAAATACTTTTTTGTTTAGGTAGTTGAAAGTCAGAAGGAACTTCTTGGTTTGTAAGGTACTTGAACTTATGATCGTAAGACTGAATAAGTAGCTGAAGTATGGTACTATAAAGGCAGGCACTTAAACTCTAAAATATCACTCTAAAATTGAAGACATGAAAGCTTTGGGTTTCTCCATGATTAGGGATGAAGACCTTACATTGAAATTTTCATTTATTGTATATGGTGGCTTAAGAAGATAATGACGTTTCAGAAAGCACAAAAGATGTCAAAATCCAGTCAGGTTCATCAAATGCTTTTCCATTTCATTTCACTACTTTATTCATAGTAACAAAGTCTTTAACCCCAAGCAAACCTCTTTGAGTCCTTTCAAATCAAGAGATGCTATCTTCAACTTGTGCTCAACTTTGTCATCAAATTGGCATTGGAAGGTCATTGTTTCATTGAAGAACTCCATGATAGGATCTTCAAGAATAATCACTGTTTCAGTGTTGGGATTCTGATTATTCTCAAATCCATGCATCATACATTATAGTTCTTTAGGAGAAAAAAAAGTCTTTTGCTGGGTCTACCTTCTGCACCTCCTCTAGTGTTTTTGTTTATTCTTAATTTTCCTTCCTTTTATTTTTCCTTCATTTTCAAAGGCTGTGTGTTTTTTGTTGTTGTTGTTTTAGATTTAATTTTCCTCCCCCCCTTCCCAGTCAGCCTCACTCTCCTCCCTCCTCGGCTCGCTCGGTCTGCCAAAGGCTGTGTTTTCTCCTCCCTCTTTTCAAGGTCATTTTAGTCTTTGCTTTCAGAGACTGGAGCTGCTGCTGATGTTACAAGAGATGCAGGAATATCTCAGTCTAAAAGGGTATCCATTTCATTGCCTCTGTAAGTTAGGTTTGGAACAACTGGTGAGGTGACGTGAGTGCTGATGGAGGGGGAATAGTGACTCGCCCCCACTTAGGGTTGGGCATAGACTTAGACCTCCAGTCCCTTGCAGTCCTGGGCTTAGAACATTATCTCTTGGTTGTAAAGTTCACAGTAGTCAACCTTATGGTCTGTTTTTCCTTTAAGTCCAGATCCAGCTTGGGATGAGTGTCCATTTCTTTTCTTTTTTTTTTTTAAATCCCCAGTGCCTTTTAATTTTATTTGTGTATGGGGGGGGTGTTGTGTGTGGTTTTGTTGTTGTTGTTGTTGCTTTGGTTTTGTTGTTGTTGTTGTTGTTGTTGCTGTTTTTTTTCTTTGGTGCTGGGGATCGAACTCAGGGCCTTGTGCTTGCAAGGCAAGCACTCTAAGCACTGAGCTAAATCCCGGGCCTGAGTGTCCATTTCTTAAGATTCTTTGGACAATTCAGATACCTGCTTTATCCTTCTTACAATAATTTTGCAAGATGTTAAAAGCATTATCGTGTTCTGTGAAGTCAGTGTCAACAAAGGCACTATACCTGCACCATTGTCATCCTGGAACCACATTACAAAGTAGAAGCTGAAATCTCTCTGTCTGTAGTGCCAGGACATTATTCTACTGATGCCTGAGCAAAGAGCTTTCCTAGCATTTTATACCCAAATTGTCATAGGTATTTTCCCATTTGAAGTGATTTGGAGGTGATAGCATATGTAGGCTGGCCCAAATTCTATCCTATAGCACTGTCAAGGGCACTTAGCAGAATCTGGTAGATGCTGACTTCCAGCTCATGCATAGAACAGGCTTATATTCTGACTTGGCCACCATCTTGGCTCTTCTCTTTCTGCCTCTTAAGTCTCTTTTAATTTGTGTATTGTTTATTGCTTGCCTTTTAAGTATTTAAAATTATCTTTTTCAGTACTAGGGATTAAATTTAGGGCCTTTGTACTGAGCTATATCTCTAGCCTGTTTGTCTATCTGTGCCTGTCTATCCATCTCTCTGTTTGAAAAAGGGTCTAAGATGCTGGACTTGAACTTGTGATTCTCCTGTTGTGGTCTCCCAGAATGCTCTAATTAGCACATTTGTGATGAGGCTGTAATTTGTATGTCTCGCTGCCAGGTGGCTTGAACCACCAGTGGTACATGCCTGACTGTCCCATCCATGACTATACCACTTCTACCACCAGTGATACACGCTGCCTGATGGGATAGTCATGCCTGTACCACCAATGGTTTAAGCTGGCAGGAACATGTTAAAGGTGTGTGTCACCAAGCCCATCTTCTTGCTTGCCTTTCCCTTTTAATTTATTTGTTAAAGGAATTATTTCTCAAAGTCTGGATTTTTTTCATTCCCCCCACTTTTTTTATTAATCTGTATTGGTTATACAGATTAATGGATTTCATTTTGGCAGGTCACCCCCCCATCACTACCCTCACACCCTCCTTGCTAGTTTCACATTTTTTTGGAAGGGTTAAATGTATATAATGTATTTTGACCATATTTAGCCCCTCCCATTACCTGCCCTTACACAACCTGTCTTTCCCCACATTCCCTTCTCTTGTCCTCTAACAGTCTCTTTTCCAACTTGTCACTGTTTTGGATTCCATATATTATGGAGAACATGCAATATTTGTCTCTCTGAGTCTGGCTTATTTTGCTCAAACTCCAGATCCTTTCATTTTTCTGCAAATGATAATTTTTTTTATGTCCAAATACACTTAGGCCATTTCCATACCTTGGCTATTGTGAATTGTGCCGAAGTAAACATAGTTACACAAATATCCTTATCCTTCCTTTTGTTGTATTTCAAGGAGTGGTATAGCTGGATCAAATGGTAGCTCTAATTTTACTGTTTGGAGGACCTTCCACACTGATTTGTGTAGTGGCTCTACTAACTTATATCCTCACCAGTGGTGTAGAGGGTTTCTTTTGTCTCACATCCTCGCCAGCATTTATTGTTTTTTGTATTTTTCATGATTAGCCATTCTGATTAGGGTGAGATGGAATCACAGTGTAGTTTTGATTTGCATTTCCCTAATAGCTAAGGAAGTTGAACACATTTTTCATATACTTAATAGCCATTGATACTTTTTCTTTCTTTCTTTTTTTTTTTTTGGTGCCCCCTGCGAGGCCCAAAATACTTCTTTTTTTGAGAGGTATCTCTTTGATTCTTTTGCCCATTTATTTATTGAGCATTTGATTTTCTGGTATTAAGTTCTTTGAGTTTTTTGTATATCCTGAATATTAATCCTCTGTCAGAAGAGTTGCTGGGAAAGATCTCTCACATTCTGTTGGCTGCCTTTTTTTTTTAGTATATGTGCTGCCAAAGCGAGCACATGGCTGCCTTTTTTATTCTGTTGGTTGTTTCCCTTCCTGTACAGAAACTTTAATTTGATGTGGTCCCATTCGTTGATTCTTGCTATTACTTCCTGTGCTAGTGGGGTCCTATTTAAGAAGCCTTTGCTTGTGCTTGTGTCTTCAAGTGTCTCCCCTGTGTTTTCTTTTAGCAGTTTCAGGTGTTGTACATAGGTCTGTGATCCATTTTGAATTGATTTTGTACAGGGTAAGAGAGAAGGATCTAGTTTCAAGCTTCTACAAGTGGATATCCAGTTTTCCCAGCACCATTTATTAAAGAGACTGTCTTTTTGCCAATGTCTATTTTTGGTTCATTTGTCCAGAATAAGAAGGCTGTCGTTTTGTGGGTTTGTTTGTGTGTCTTCTACCCTGTCCCATTGGTCTATTTTCGTGCCAGTGTCATGTGGTTTTTGTTGCTATAGCTTTGTGGTATAATTTGAAATCAGATATTGTGATACCTCCAGATTTGCTGTTGTTGCTTAGACTTGCTATGGCTCTTCTGGGTCTTTTGTGTTTCTATATGAATTTTAAATTTTTTTCTAATTCTGTGAAGAATGTCATTGATATTTTGATGGGGATTGTACTGAATCTGTAGATCATTTTGGTAATACAGCCACTTTAACAATATTAATTCTGCCAATCCATGGACATGGGAAACTGTTCTACCTGCTAGTGTCTTCTTCAATTTCTTTCTTTGCTGTTCTGAAATTTTCATTGTAGAGATCTTTCACCTCCCTGTTTAGATTTGTTCCTAGGTGTTTTTTTTTTTTCTCTTACCCATTCGGAATGGAATCATTTTATTGATTTCTTTCTCAGCTAGTCCATTATTGGTATACAGAAACACTGATTTTTAAAAGTTTAGTTTACATTCTGTTACCTTGCTGAATTTGTTTATCAGCTCTGAACTGTAGATTAAAAAAACCTGCATCCTCATGGTGCCAACAGATTCTTCTGTCTTCTGTATTTCCTAATTGTTAAATTGTTATTTTGGTTTATAGCAGTGGTTCTCAAAGTGTGATCCCTTTACCAACACTGTCAACATCACCTAGAGACTGTAGGAAATGCTAACTTCTACTTACCCCAGAAAGTTTGACCATGAAGATCATGGTCTTGATGAAGCCCACAATCCCATTTCTGTGAAGTCACTCACTGAAGCAGAAAGATCAGAACAGTTGGGGTGGGAAAGGGTGAAATATTGAGTGAGGCCAGAATAGTTGTTACTATTTCTAGATTTTTATCTTCTATCAGTAAACTTTGAATTTTTTTGCATAAAGTCATTACAAATAGAATGATGAAAATATGGTGAAAACACTTAGCTGATTTAATGTACTTCAAAAATTATATGGTTATTCATGGTCTAGTTGTTTCCTGTTCTTTACTAAGTAAGGGGACAAGTGTTCACTGTTCCTGATCCTTAGGCCACCAAATCTTGACACTTTCTAGAAAAAAGGGAGTTCAGATATAGCAGACCCTCTTCTGTCAAGCTTGGAGTTTTAGGTTACTTACATAATCAACAACCAAAGGCACTTTCTTTAGAAAGATCCTTGGCTAGGACCTTTAGCTGCCCTACTAGCTTATCAGGGTTCTGTGGAGAGTACAAGCTAGGCTTGTTTTTTTCCTTTCCAGAAGAGACCCCCTGATCTTAGTAGCGAGGGTCAGCCCAGGACTGGCCATCTTGGAAGGTAATCTGGGCCTACTCAAGCAGTTTATTGAGGACCAATCAGTGGAACTGAACTTTTGTGAACTCATGGAGTAAACACAACTTGTCTACTATGTTGTGAAATCAAAGCCTCAGTGAACAAGTCTAAGGTAAATCACTTTTAATCTGTTTTGATACTCCTTTGTCAAAAACAAAAAGTAAAAGACAAGCTACATGCATTTATTAATACTCTTGGAACTAAAATTGAAAAAAATTGATTTTGCTATATATAAATTTTAAGAAGTTGATTAAAAAATAAAAGGGCCACAAAGATTAACAAATGATAAAATATTACTATACCTTGTTGAAGTTTTCATAGAAAGCAGTATTAACAGTGATATTGGAAGTTCATTTTTAGTGAAAAGGAATCCTAACTGTAATTTTAGGAGTAGGTAGTCCTCTGTTTAAAATCAAGATATGTTGTTTGAAAAGGTAACATGCCTATGAAACTTCCATGGGAGGGCAGAGTGAAGAGGGCAAAGAGGCTGGGACTTAACCCTATACTCTTGGTAGACATTTGGGTTGCTTCCAAGTTTGAGTATCTACAAACTGTGCTATATAAACATCCTTTCCTATTCATGTGCTCTCGTATACTTATGTAAAGCTTTCTCTAAGGAAATTAGTTGGTCATTTGATATGTGTATTTTCATTTTTATTAAATATTGTCACATTGTTTTTGCAGAATGGCTGTACTGGTTTATACCTCTACCAGTTTGATGAGTAAATGTGGCTGGATTCAAGTCTCCCCTTTTGGGGAGGGGAGTGAGAAGGTGGGAAGGTAAGGCTGGAAAGGAATGAGGAAGCCAGGCAGGGAAGGCAGTGCTGCCAATCTAAGGAGTTCTGATTTTTTTGACTATCCTGGGAAGCCACTGTCCGTTTGGGAACAGAACAAAATGCAAAAAATGGAGTTTTAGAAAGGTGAGTCTTTAAAAGCTCTGTATTGGCTTTTTGTTGGGGGTGGGGTGATGATGGTGGTGGGATTGGCTTAGGCCAGCAGCAGGACTCACAGAGAAGAGAGATTTGTGGAGAAAGGGCATAAAGGCTATATTCATCAAATGCTTGGGGGTAGAGAATGGGAGCATCCCAGATCTACCACCTCTTGTCTTTATATAATCCAGTTAGACTCTTACGATTCATTAACATTGCTGGTGAGAGAGTAAACTGCTGCAGCCACCCTGGAAAACAGGGTGACATTATTTAGCAAAGAAGATGCATATTACCTAGGGGCCCAGAAGTCCCAAAATATATCAAAGCAAAACAAACAGAAGGCACCTCAACAAAAGAAAGACTATCAACAATGTCAGATGTAATAGAGAAGTCTATTGAAAAAGACCTTGAAGTATCTATTGACATCGGTAACAGGGAGTCTGATGACATGCTTTGCCTCAGAAATGTTTGTGACAGGTAGGGAGTGAGTGGGAAAGAGAACATGAATGCAGGGTCTGCTGTCAGGCTGGTTGACTGAGAACAGACTCAAACACACAGAAACCTTTAGTATGTGATCAAGCTAGCATTTCAAACCAGTGGGTTCAGAATATGTATTTCCCTCCCTTCTGCAAAGAAGTCCTTCATCCCCACTCTATTCACAGGGTCTGTGTAGGGCTGCTGTGTTCTTGAATAGAGAACATGGCCCAGGTATGGGGACAGTTGGGGATAGGAATGCCTCTTGCTCCACCCCCTGGGTTCTATTTCATGGAACAAATACACAAGTCAGTTAGAAAATACAGCTTTGTCAATTTGGTAAGGAGTCAGAAACCCTGTGGTAGAGTCTTAGACAGGTAGATTCTTTTCACTGTCCTAACTGAAGAGATTAGAAAGCCAAAAACTTTCCCAGAACACCTTGCTGCTAGCATTCTGGATGCAAATTGGATATGCTACATCACAGTTCACTGAGAAACCTGCCCCCTGACAGAGACAAGAGGGAGTCATCTGAGAAGTGGGTAGAGTGAGAAACCTAAGGCTTAGACACAGCAGAGGCAGGGAGCAGCACAGGACACTGTGGCAGTTAGTGGTAATGGGATGGGGAGGCTTCAGGCTGTGTTCTCCACTCCTCCACCCTGCCTCTCCCACTGCTCACAGAGGATTTCAGTGGTTGTCCTTGTGTAGCAAGGCAGAGAGGCTCTCAAAGTAAATAGAAAATGTGCTTTGGTTGACAGCCGATGTGATGTTAGGGCTGGACAGGAAACTGAAAAGTGTACACAATCAGTTCTCAACAAGCACTGGACACAAGGGAGAAATGCAGCCAGGGAAGTTCCCTATTTCCTCCATCAGAAAGAATCCTCAGCCTGCAGGCCTGTTTCCTTTGTGCATCGTGGAAGGAAAGGTCTCCACACCAGACCTTTCTGTCCACTGGCCAACCCAGGTGAAGCTCATCTGCAGATCCCTGAATGATGTGGAAAAACAAAAACAAAAACAAAACAAAACAACACGGGAATACCTCAAACAAACCTGAGTAGGTAGAAAACAAAGGGTTTCATATGGGTGCTTGGCAGTAGATGTCCCAACTGGTGTCTCTACCTGTGCTACAATACACTCTGAAGGCAATTTTTCTGTTCTTGTACAAAGTCTCCTTCCATATGCTTTTGAATTCAGACACATTTAGTATAGTCTAGCCTATCTTTACAGCCCAAGCCTTTATCTCCTCAGATCTGCCCTGTGTCCAGGAAAATGGCTCCCCAGTTCTTTCACCTCTCTGGTCCTAGCTTTATGGCTACTTTCTTCTGCCTCAAATGCTCCTTGGTAGCTCTGCTGTTCTAAATCCTGCCCCATTCTGTCCCTTCTCTGTGCCTCTCCAAGGCTACTTTCCCCATGAAGCTTTAGCACAGAGGGCCTCAATCCAGGGCTGGGCCTTTAGAAAGTAAGCAATGAACATTTGTGAAATGAATCGATCCTCCAAACACATGTGGTTTTCCTTTCACTGCAGCCTCTCCCTCTGCTGCTTTTTGGGGCCTCGCACTCTTCAGCTTGCAAATTTGTCTAATCCCTAACCAGCTGGAAATTAAGGACCTGAGAGCACTTCTGGATTTGGTTGTCCTAATCTGCCTGGGACTAAGGGATTTCCTGGGTCACACACCGTCAGTGCTTAAACCAGGAAAGTCTGAGGCAATCCAACATGTATTGGTGTCCCTAGTCTGTCAGTCTTTTTTTTTTTTTTTTCTTCTTCTTTATTTTGTATGTGTGCTGGGGATTGAACTCAGGACCTTGCACTTGCTTGCCTCTAACCACTGAGCTAAATCCCCAACCCATCTTGTCAGTCTTTGATTCCCTAAATTATTAAAAGAAATTAGGATGTAAGGTTTATGTGTTGGCTCAGCCGTGGCCTCTGAAATGCATCCTTCCACTTGTCTGTCACAGGTGGGCCCTAAGTCCAGAGCTGTGGCCTTTCCACGGAGGGAAAACTCCATGTGATCTAGGGCCGAAGTGAGGACTTTAAACCAGAAGATAAGCTGGGAGTGGTGGCACATGTCTGTAGTCCCAGCACTCAGGAGATCAAGGCAGGAAGATTGCAAGTTTCTGACCCATCGGGGATACATAATGAGACCCTGTCACAAAAAGAACAAAACACACACATACACACACCATAAACAGAAGATAAATTTCCTATCTGAAAGCAAAAGCAAACTCTGGGGAGACCCCCAGAGAGACTACAGAAAGGACTATGGAAGAAGAGGATCAGAGTGCATTTTTATTTATTTTTATTTATTTATTTATTTATTTATTTATTTATTTATTTTTGTGGTGCCAGGGATCGAACTCAGGCCCTTGTGCTTGCAAGGCAAGCACTCTAATCACTGAGCTAAATCCCCAGCCCCCAGAGTGCATTTTTAAAACAGGGATTCCAACGTCTGATTTTCTTCCTGTTTATGAGTACAAAGGCAAGTAGTGTTCTCTGAAACCTCAGTTTCACAATTTGCAGGGTTAGTAATGACAGTGCTCCCCTTCCAACACTGTTGAGAGAGTCCCAGTGGGCAGGCATGTGTACATCCAAGCCCAGAGCCTGGCATTTGGAGATGCCGTGACCTCCATGGCCCTCAATTCTGTGCCCTACATCTCCTCCCCTCAAATGTCTTTTTTTTTTTGGTGCTGGGGATTGAACTCGAGGCCTTGTGCTTGCTAGTCAAGCACTGTACCACTTGTGCTAAATCCCCAACCCCTCAAACTTCTTTGTTTTCTCTTACATCCCGCTCTCTGACTCTTTTCTTCCTTCTCATATTCCTCCAAACATTCCTGTTTTCCACTTACTCCTTCCTCGTATCTTTGCCACTTAAAAAAAGGAATTTTTAAAAGGGAGCCAAAAATCAGTATAAAACCAAGGAAAATCACAAAGCATGCAAAGTTTTTTTTCTTGCAGGATTTGGTGCGCTCAAATGCCTTCTTTGTTTTCCTTGTCTGTATTCTTCTCTCAAGAGTCAGGATTTGGGGTTTGCTGAGCTGGGGAGGTGGTAGGATGTGGATTGTTCTCCTTGATCTCAGGCCATGGAGAAAAGAGGCAAAAAGACTGATATCTTTTCTGAGAATTTTCTATTTTAAAAGAGCTGATTTTCCCTTGGTAAATGTCCCAGCTCTGTCATACTTGCACAAGCTAAACAAGCAAGTAATAAACCTCCCTAGGATACACTGATTAGATAAGCCAGTGAGAACCATCGAAGACTCAGGCTTTAGATTAAAAAACATAAAACAAATGTTACTTTTACAGTGTCTATGAATAGACAAAGACTTTTTGATTCAAAAATGGTTGATGAGACCGTAGAGGAGGGGCTATGTTAATAATGGAGGTAGAAAAAAGAAGTAGGTGAGTTCTAACAGCAAGACCCACCCTAAAGGGATTGGACTGAAGGGCCCAGGGACCACAGGTCACTGCACTATGGGTGAGTAGAGTGGATTTTAAATATGTGGAGTTGCAGCTTGATTGTAGGTTCTGGTTTGGGGATATAAGTGAAAGCAAACTGAGTAATTCAGGCAGGAATCCCCAGCCCATCGGAGGTTAGGTGAGAATTTTATTGTTTTCTGCTAAAGGCTGTAGAAGACTTAGAGGACAAAGCTATGGGGCAATCAGATGGTTTAAATTAGTCTATAACTAGGACAATAATAGAATGATGCAGTTGTCCTGTGTAGTGTTGCTATTTTGTGCTCCTGCCCCCTACCCGAGTTTTCTTTCTTTCAGAGAGGGAAGCGGGTATGTATGTGCACATCTGTGCAGTGTCAAACTTCTATAGTGAGGGGCCGAGCCCTACATGTAGCTATATTTTCTATGCAGAGGTCTAACTATTCTCTCAAGACCCATGCTCTTGAGTGGTCAGTCTTGTGCCTGCGTCATGCTTTTTCCAGTTCAGTAAAGGTTATTTACCACATCTTCTCTGAGTACCTAGAACTACAGAAAAGATCAGACTTATAAAAAAAATCTCCAATTAACTTTCTGGCCCAAAGAAGGCATCCTTTAACAAGGATTTGCTTCTTGGGTCTTCAGAGAATGAGAAGGAGGAAATACATGAGGTCCAAGGAACTAGTTCACATCTGTCTCTCTATGGAAGTAACAGGCTATATTATTCTTATGCCTCAGGACTCCTGGAGATCAGGTGACCTTCCAAAGAGTTAGCCAGTTTTTGGTGATATTCTGGCTTAGATACTCAATGCCCTTTGCTTTGTGGGCTTCTGTCCCCAACAAAGACTATCATACCCTTTTGCTAAGCAGGCCTCCTGGGATTGGAATTCAGCTGTGAGCTCATGAGCTAAAGGGTGTTCCCAGGAGTACCCTGGAGACTGACCTGCCATGTTCTTTCCCTTCCTCCACACACTTATTTTGAGTGGACCAGTCTGAGGGGTCCTCATTCACTTCTAGTGTTCAGTAAGTGGCTTCTTGCCTGACTGAATGTCTGTCCATCCCCCCTCCAGTGAAGTTTACCTTCCCAGAGAGGTAGTAGCTAAGCAATTAGTAATAGAGACATTTAAACATCTCTTTTACCTCCACTGCACTATAGACAAGGATGGTGGCCTTGCCAGTAAAGGAGGTACTTTAGCACAAATGACATCATGAGAAATGGATGGTAGAGTGTGTTCTCTAATGTTACCATTATGCAAACCAGAATCAATTGGTCTTGAATTGCCCTTCTCAGCCTTAATTTGTGAAAAAGTTTGTTTCCTGAGCTACTTGAGATGAAGTTCCCTACCTTAAGAGTGGAGCTCTGTGCTGCTTCTGTTAATTTGTTATCTCAAAAAATACATACTTTGGATAATTTTATGTAAGAGTAAGGACAGAGGCTCTTTAGGATTCCCTTACTCAAAAATGGATTTAGCTTGATTTGAGGCCCAATGAATCACTGTCGTGCTCACTTCCAGTGCCATAAGATATAAGCTGAGCTGGGCTGAGCCCCCTTCTCATTTTGAAACAGGAGAAGCCCTAACAGAAACAGAAAATGATCGTCTACATTTTCATTTCTGTCCCATCTCACCCTAGTCTGGACAACCAGCAGCATCATTGTCAGACTTTTGAGAACACAGACTCTGTCTTTAGTAAAAGTCAATTCAACTCAACTAGGACTTATTACCCACCTGTACTGGGCTGGGCCTGGTGTGGGCACAGTAATGGCATGGGTCTGCCTAATGTAGGGTAATCCCTCTCGGACAGCAACCCAGTCAACAGCCATGTCTGTGCCTACTGTGTACACGCAGGGCAGTTTCCTGGGCTTTGGAAGCTATCTAAGGATAAAGAGCAGACGGGCTCTGCCTCTAGAGAGCTTACAGTCTAGTGAGAGAGGCAAGGTACATGCATATTGCTTATCAAGTGAAGATAATATTGCAAAACTATTCCATTGGCCAAGCATAACTCATGAGGTAAAATTAGAAAGCAATTTGATTTTTGCCTCTCACTGTTCTTTTAAGTTTATTCTGAGGGGCCTGATCTTGATTTGTCCTTTAATGAAAAGTTAGGGAAGTCACATGATTGTTCTGGTCACCCTTGGTGTCATGGTCTCATTTCCAGAATTATAACGTCTAGTCCCATGTAATGATCCAAGCATCAGTCTTGATTTGACATTGAGGCCTCTTCCCAACCTCAGTTTGGTCCTGTGAAAGAAGGGAAGTCTAAGGTGGATGGTCTTGATGGCGAATCTTTGGTTTCTACTTCTTCTCACTCACTTAGATAATGGGGAGGTGTTTCCAATCCCCTCAAGGTTATTACCTGGGGAGTCAGAAGAGTTAAGAGGAGTAGGAAAATTCTCTACATATTTGTGATCTTCAGCCCCACCAGTGTCCTCTGGTGATTCTCTTGTAGGTTCCTGGTCTGGCCCCTTTGTTAGACCTCCCAAAGCCGACCCTTTTCACCCTCATCAGATCCTTCCTCTACTTACCTTCTTCCTCAAGGAGAAAGCCTACGTGATCAGGTGTGAATTTTTCTACTTTTGCCCCCAACTGTCATCTCTTCCTTTCCTTTCTTTCCCCTGGTTTGGACAAAGCTGCTTCCTCCGGTGGTTTTGAATCCCAAAAAGCCAGCCAAAAGAGTCAGGCAGATCTGCCCAACATAGAAATGAGACCAAGAGTCGTTTGTTTTGGATAAGACTATTCTTTGTTGTGACCTGTACATAACTCCTTTAATTAATCTTTACTTTTAACATAACCCCAAATTTGTAAAGAAATATCTTATTATTGAAATTATTTTTTGTAGCAAAATAAGCACAACATAATTTTACTATTTTAACCTTTTTTTTTTCAGTATGAGGATTAAACCCACGGAATACTGAACTACATCCCAGCCATCTCCCACCCATTTTTGTAAAATGTGGAGACAATGTCTCTTTAAATTGCTTCAGTTGTCCTTGAACTTGTGAGCCTCCTGCCTTAGCCTCCTGAGTAGCTAGGACTGAAGATGTGTGCCACCATGTCTGGCTCCATTTCAGCCATTTTTAAGTGTACAGTTCAGTGGCATTTAGTATGTTCATAAACAACCATCACCACTAGTCTTCTTTAGAACTTTTTTTTATCATCCCTGGCCAAAACTCTGTACCCATGAAACACTAACTACCTGTTTTCCACTTCCCTGACCCTAGTATTCAACTGTCTCTATGAATCTGACTAGTCTAGGTACCTTGTATAAGTGGAATGAATCACACAGTATTTGTCCTTTGACAACTGCCTTACTTCATAATGTCTTCAGGGCTCATCCACGTATAGAACTTGTCAGAATTTCATTCTTTTTTAAGGCTGAATTCCACTGCACATGTATATCACATTTTGTTTGTCCATCTGTCAATGAACATTTGGGTTGTTTTCACCTTTATTCCTCCTTCTGTGAATGCTGTAGTGTACTTTGCTGTTGTTACGTATGTACGAGTATCTGCCTGAGTCCTGCCTTTCGGTTCTCCCGCGTCTATACCCAGAAGTGGAATTTACCCAGAAATGCCTATATTCAGAAGTTGATTTTGAATAGGGAATGCACCCAAGACAGGAATCAGATCTCTGTTTCTTTCACCTGCTCTCATGGTCATAACTCAGGTCATGCTGTTACCCTGAGCTGCTCCATCTCTGGAATATTGAATTCCAACATCCTACTCTCTGAACTCCACCTAGAACCTTGCACTCCTCATGACTCCTCTCCTGCCACACCGCCTGCCCCTTACTTGACCTTCCCACCACCCAGCTGAGTTTCTCTGCCCCTCCAGAGGTCCCACCGGGCTCTAGTCACACCTGCCTGGCAACCTTATGTTCTGTTGCATGGTGTCTAGTTCAGAGTTGGCCCAACCCCCGGGATCACTCTCATTTTTAAAATCTTAAGCAAAGCAACCACATAATTTGTTGCCCAAACTGGAAGCCTTTTGAGAGAGTAGGGGCACTACCAATAATGAAGCTAAGAAGGGGCAGATGGTGACTGGCCAAGGCAGATCAGAATGCAAGTTCAACCCCAGTCTTAAGGAGCCATCACATTTAATTTCAGGGCAGAGCTGAACCCAACCAACAATTAAGTTGCTGCCTTCATCCACTGCCTAAGCTTTTCTCCTAAACTGATTTTTAAAAATAGTACGTTTTCCCAACACTATCTTTTCAAAAAAACTATCCTTTAGAAAACCAGTGTCAGACCCTAAACTTGAGTGTGCTGAAACAGTTAATTTCTAAAACTCTCCAGCCTCCATTTTTAAAAAGAAATGGTTCTGTTTCCTTTACATTTTTCATGTGCGCCTGAGGTAGGGCGGATTCAGGGTTCTAGACCCTTAGGGACAAAGGCTCCTGCTCCTACTGCCATTTGTCCTCATCCCGTCTGGCTCCTGGCTGCTGGTGCCTGTAAGTCTTGGTGGGGATCCAAGCCTCTCTCCACCTCTTTCTGCTGCCTTAGCAGTCTTACCTGGGGCCCTCTCATCCCAGCAGCTGGTTTTTGTTTTGTTTTTTTTTTCTTGTTTGCTTTTGTTTTCTCCCTTGTGGTAAGAAGTTCTCTTTGTGTTCAGACCCACAGATCCTTGACGGATACTGCCTTCTCTCTGGGGCTCAGGCCCCACCAATATCAATGCCTCTCAACCTTCCTCCAACTCTTGTACTTGCCCCAGGGAACTTGCTGGATGAGGGGTAGGGAGGGGATGCACTTGGTTTCTCAATTTTTAAGTCTAGATCAGGGATCTTTCCTATTTCCCAAAGAAGATCCTTTACCTCTTCTTATTTTCACACATCCTACCTGAGGCAATGAGTGTGAATGGCCTGGCTATTTTGAATGGGAAAAAGGTAAAGGAATTTTCAGGCTGGCAGAGACATTTGATAATATTTCAGAACATTATTTTGTAAGGCATATATAAATGTCTCATTATAAGTGTCCCCCTCCCCTTTTTTTGTTTGGTTTTTTGAGATGGGGTCCTGCTATGTAGTTCAGGTTGGCCTTGAACTCACTGTGTACCCCAGACTGGCCTCCAAATCACAGTGATCCTCCTGCCTCAGCCTAGAGGTAGGGATTACAGGCATGTGCCACCACGCTAGACTCCCTTTTATTAACTGTTATGATTTTATAATTTCAGATCATGTAGACAAACCCCCTCATCCTCCAGGCCAGTTCAGCCATTTATCAGCTATGTGAACTTGGACAATTTATTTTATCCTCTCTAAGCTTTAGTCTCTTCTTCTGTAATGAGAATAATAATAGTCTCTATGAATTAAGTGCTTACACTTGCCAAGCACCCTTTTAAGTGTTTTACATATATTAGCTCATTTAATCCTGGCTATAAACCTTTGAGATAGCTATTATTATTCCCATTTTACAGATAACGGGTCACATTTCATAGTAACTTGGCCAAAGTCATGTAATCTGCTTTTAACTACTGCTTAACTCTGTTCTTCATGAATATTAATAATGGCCTTATTGGGTGGCGGTGAGTGTTATCTGAGTTAAAATCTATAAATCTCTCAGCCCAGAGTCTGGCATAGAGTAAAAGCTCAGTAAATTATAAATAATACTTTAGCTGGACATGGTGGTGTATGCCTGTAATCCCAGCACTCAGGAGGCTGAGGCAGGGGGATTGCCATGAGTTTAAAGGGCAACCTGGGCTCCATAGTGAGTTGAAGGCCAGCCTGAACTACACAGTGAGACCCTCGCTCATAAAATTAGAAAAACTAAACCAAAACAAAACAAAACAAAAAAACCCCCAAATGACAAATACTAATTTAGCTATGATTTTTTTGGTCACTCTCATCTAAAATGTCATTGGAATTGTATTTGAAATGTACATAAATTTCTTTTTCTGTGATAAATTATAAAATTAAGTATGCCCACAATGCCTTACTTTATTCTTGCATGGATATAGTAAATACGCACAGATTTTGCACAAAATTGGCACATAAAATCTACATAACAAAATAGAAATCTCGAAAAACATTTCTGAATATTTAGCACATCCCAGGTTTCCCACTCAGGAACATGGTACTTCATCATGTGCTCCTTAGCAAATTTTACTGTATAACCTCATAAGACATCCACTTCTAGGCAAACTTACTTCTAGATGTTTTTGCATGTTTTGTTGCTATTGAAAATGAAATCTTTTCCCCACGATATCATTTTTTTGGCAGGGGGTAGTGCTGGGGATCGAACTCAGGGCCTTGTGCTTGCAAGGCAAGCACTCTAGCCACTGAGCTAAATCCCCAGCCCCTCATTAATGACTCCTTGACATGTACACACCCAGATGCCTCCAGAGAGGTGGTTTCCTTGCCGTCCCACTTTGGGCTGAAAATGTGAAGATCACTTGTCCCACAAGGTGATGCAGGAAGTGAGGAGTAGCTTTCCAGGGTGGCACAGCTTGGGTGAGGTGACCAGAGCACCGTCCCCTAGCTCAGAAAGTACAGCCTGGAGGAGGGGTGGAAAGGGGCCAGCCCTACCTCCCCTCTGGTCTGGGTCCTTTCGGGGGCCCATTTGAGAGTAAGTTTCCTGGTACCTGCAGCTCCTCTGTAGTTTCCATGATTTCCAAAACGGTTGGCCAAACAAAGTTTCCAGTGACAGGTTTTCCAAGGACCAAGCTTGCCACCTTGAGGGTCTGGCTTGCATAAGTAAAAGGACTGTTATCCAGCAAAGCTTCATTTTTCTCTATGGAAAAATAATCTGGAGTCCCTAATACAGTTGGTTTTCTACCTGCCTTCATTTAAGACCTCTTGGGGGCAGCAGAGAGCAGACAAAGGGAGAGAACAGAACCTTGGTGCAGGACTGCAGGGGACACTGCTTCCCAGACAAGCAACAAAGACTGCTGTACTCCTGCAAGCTGCTACAGGTAGTACTCACTCTCTCCTTCTCCTCAGAGTAGACAGGTTGCAGTTTTCTGGGAGTGTGATAATTACAGTAGTGTTACCAGTTAATACTATTAATTACTCCCTGTGGGCCAGATACTGACCTGAGTTCATGTATATTAATTCAGATAGAAGGAGATGTGATTACTACTCTCATTTTTTTCAGTTGAGGAAATTGAAGCAAAAAAAAAACAAAACAAAAACCAAACAAAACCTAAGCCAAACCAAACCAAAACACACAAAAAGTAATTTGTCCAAAGTCCCACAGGCTATGGAGCTGGGATCTGCAGCCAACCATTTGAGGCAAGCTCTGTTCTAGGTGTCAGAGACACACACCAGTGAACAAGGTCCTTGCCATGTTATAGGAACAAACAGCAAGAAACAAATGAACATGTGGTGTGGTTTTGGATAGAAATACTTTGTACACAAAGCAGATTTAGGGACAGACCAGAGCACTTTAGATGGGCTGGTCAGGGAAGGTATTCTTGAGTAGGTGGTATTTGACCCAATATGTGAGTCGGCATGAGAGAACACAGCAATATGGTCAATACACAGAGTGGCAGACCCAAGTGTGTGAGGAGAGGACAGGGAAGGCAGGGAAAGAAAGGTCTGGTCTCATGATGCCTGTGAGGGAGCAAGAATACATGAGGGAAACAAGTCATGCTGGAGGTTGGGGAAACAGTGAGGGAAAAGTCCTGAGAGGGGAATGAGCTTGGGGTGTTAGAGGAATAGCAAGACAGGCAGTATGATTGGTGCAGAGTGAGCGGAGGCCACAGGTCATAGCGGCATTAGGGAGACATAGAGGCAAGGAAGGGAGAGCACCCATCCAGGGGATAACCCGGGTGTGGGCTCTTAAATTTTCTCATCTTTAAAATATCTCATCTTTTTTCTGCCTTCCCGTGGAGTTCTGACACCATCACAATATGTTCTCTGCTTAACCCTGGATTCAGTTCAAAAGCAGCTAAAGCTGACAAGAATCTGGGGCAGCCAGTTATTGTACCACCAACCAAAGCTTGGCACAAACAATCTGGAAGCCAACGTTGCATGTACTGAAGCGAATCTTGCCCAGTTTGAGAGGAACATCTCATAGGTAAAGGATATAGAAAAACCTGCCAGGGCCCCAAGATGACTCCTTAGTCCTATTAACAAGGGCCTAAGCCTATGGACCTCTCCAGGCAGAAAGCCTCTTCTGTCTTTGTGGAACTTGCCCCATGCCTGTGTCCTTATCAAACCTGCCTAAACCCTGCCAGATGTTAAACCCAGGCGGGACTCAGATGGCGTGAAGCCAAGAGATAGACAGCCGGTCAGGTCTCCAAAGGAATTGGAGGCCCAGAAGTCAGATGCTACAAATTGCTAAGCATCTTTGACTCGCCCTCCTGGTAGAACCCTGACCAGTAAAATGGGCCCATGTTGAGTACTACTTTGCCTGCGGGGTTAGAGCCTAAGACTATAGCAGTGTTGGCGAACCTCTGGCACACACACGGCAGCGGACACACAGAACCCTCTTTGTCAGCACACAAGCGAAGTCGCCCCAGCAGTTGAGTACAGGATAACAGTTGTTTTTTCTAAACTAAAACCTCAGAATTCAGGTTTAATTGCAGTGTTGGCACTTTGTGGTAAATAAGTGGGTTTTGGGTTGCAGTTTGGGAACTCAGTCTCTAAAAGGTTCGCTCTCACTGGATAGGAACCTGAACGGTCTAATCCGGGATTTCTTAACCGCAGCACTTTTGACAGTTGGGGCCAGACAATTCTCTGCTGTGGAATTACAGAATGTTAGCAGCATCCTTGGCCTGTACCCACTATAGGCCAGCAGTACTCTCCCTCCAGGAGGAAGGAACAAAGTAGGAAACAAAGATGTTTGTGGATACTGTCAAATGTCCCCAGAGAGAAAAAACACCTTGACAGAAGACTACTGCAGCAGATCCTTCCCTTCCCTCAAGCCAACACCTAAGTCTCAGCTGTTACCCCTTTGTGGTGATGAGGAAGGATCAAAAGCACCCCAAAGCATTTGCTCCTCTGCTAAAGCCAGCTGATGAACCAGTCTCCTTTGGCAGTAAAATGGTAGAAGGCCAGAGGGCAGGGAGATGAGAGAAAAGCGGAAGCCAGATCTTCTCTCAACAATTTTTTTGCCCTTTTTCTTTTTTGAGACAGGATCTCACCAAGTTACCCAGGTGGGGCTCAAACTGGCAGTCCTCATGCCTCAGCCTCCTAGAGTGCTGGGATTATAGGTGTGCCTCACCATGCTTGGCCTTCTCAGTTTTTTGGCTAACAAGACTAAACCATGAGGAAGGGCAGGAATGGAGTTGGTCGCTGGTCACAGGCATCATGGGACAAGGCTTCTCTCTTCCTCCTCACCCTATCCTCTCTCCAGTGCGTGCATACACACAGACACACACACACACTCGTCTGCAACTCTGTGTATTGGCTGCATTACTGTGTTCTCTGACACTGAAGAATGGCTTTCTCCAGAAATGAAAGCCAGTTTAGTATAGGAGGAGGAAAGTAATATATGGGCTGAGATTTAGACCAAGATATTGGCAGGGCAAAAATAAGAGGTTATAAATGTCAATGAGGGAAGAGAAAAAGGGATTCATCATGAGGTACAGACCAGAAAGGGGAGGAAATGAAGTTATGAAGGTCTGGCCTATTGGGGGAGGAAAGAGGAAGATGTTTGAAGATCAGAGGTTAGAGGCCTTCACTGGGTTGAAAAGCAGGAAAGAAGGGAGTCAGACATTAAGAAGCTGTTCACTAAAAGTCCCAATGTTTGACCCAGTTTCATTAATATATGTCTTTCTGCTCTAGAGATAAGCCCACTTAGACTTATAGAAGTATAAGATTATTAAAAAAAAAAGAAGTATAAGATACTACAGCTTCAAGGAAATTTAGAGCTCATTGAGTCCCATCTATTCCATGCAGGCTCCCTCATTCATTAGTACTAAACTTCTCTGTGCTTGAAAGCAAATGAGAAATGAAATACAGAAGCCAAGCAACTAAAAATTTAAATAAATGTGTGGTAGAGCTGATTGGAGAGCACTGTTTAGAATACAGAATCAGTTCTCATAGTTTTTTCCCAGAATGAACTGTATTGACCCAGAGATGAAAGATACCCCCACCCTGCAAGCCAAAAATCTCTCCTGGGAAGTTTACTGTGGAAAGAGGAGGAGATGAAGGATGTGCAGGCTTTCTCTGGGGCATGCAGGGCCCATGAGGAGGAAATCCAGAAGAATCTGGGTCATGGCACTGGCCTGCTGTATTCTATCAAGTTTTCTGAGCACATACGCTGCTTATCCGGATACGCCTAGCAAAGATGAGTGAGGAGGTAGAAAAATCTTCCCTTCCTTAACACTTCAGAATAGACAAAAGCACCTACTCTTTAGGGCAAGGTAAAAGCACTTGGCGGCGACCCCCTCACAACCATCAATTAGTAAGTGCAAATTGTACTATAAAGAGTTGAGAGTTGAAGTGATTTCATGAAGATTACAGAACTTTGGGAACAGAATAATGTTTCCCAGTTTCCTGATGGCAAAATGTTGCCATTTACATGTGTATTCACAGCAAATCACATTCATACAGGTAAACGGTAGTGAAGTAACAAGATTCTTCTGTGATTTAGGAAGACTTCTCATTTCTCCATCACACCATTGCCTCCGTTTTCTCAATCTATGCCTCCACCTCCGTCTACACCAGATGCTTCTGTCTACAACTGACACTTCCATCTATACTTTGCACCTCTATCTACACCTCACATCTCCATCTACGCCTCACACCTCCATCTTCATCTCACACCTCCATCTATACCTCACACCTCCACCTACACCTCATACCTCCATCTACACCTCACACCTCCATCTATACTTCACACCTCCATCTTCACCTCACACCTCCATCTACACCTCACACCTCCATCTATACCTCATACCTCCATCTTCACCTCACACCTCCATCTACACCTCTCACCTCCATCTACACCGCACACCTTCATCTACACCTCACACCTCCTTCTAAACCTCACACTTTCATCTGTACTTCATCACTTCCATCTACACTTCACACCTTCATCTACACCTCACATGTCTATCTGCACCTCACCACTTCCATCTACACCTCACACCTCCATCTATCCCTCACACCTTCATCTACACCTCACACTTCCATCTACATTCACAGCTCCATCTGTACTTCACA
>PVJO010003705.1:0-21726 GCA_004026905.1 Hystrix cristata | reverse complement strand
CCCGAGTGCTTCCAGCTACATCTCTACTATGACCCCCCTTCTTCCGTAATCTTCTTTCCTCTCTACCTCCTCATTCATACTTCCCAGGAGGAGATGAATAGCTCATGTACTTGGAGAATTTGGTAGAGTGCAGTGGGCCTGTGCCATGACCCAGATTCCTTTGGGTTTCCTCTGCCTGGAAACTGCATGTCCCAAAAAAGACCCATACAGCCCTCCTCTTTTCCACAATCAGCCCCTACACCTCTATCGTTTCCTCCATCATTCTTCTAGCCTCCCACATTGTCAGCAAGCAGGCAGCAGCTCCTTCTCTGGGCGGAGAGGAAGGTAGGAACTGAACAGCTACCTACATAGCTCTAGTATCCAAGGACAGGTTTCCAAGGATGTTGAGATCAAAGGTGTGTCCAGTTTTTTGTGTCATTCGAACCCTCCAAAAACATTAATTTGGGTGTTTTGTGAAGATTGGGATAGTGACACCTAAACATAAGTACACATGTTTATACAAACACATTGACCATAGTACTGACTGTCACAATACCTAAGCCATGTCCTAGTCTGATGGCTGCTTGTTTAGGTCCTTGCGGTGTGATGGGATCCATTGCTGGCATCTCGTCGTCTTTAAATCTCTAACCACCTAATGCTGAAGACATTTAATGAATTGTAATTTTGAGCCAATTTGGTCAGCCCAGTATGTCACAACAGGTTCTTGGAAATGCTGCTGCCCTCTCTTGACCTGAATTTTCTCCAGCATAAAATGGGCAATCTTGGAGTAGAGCTAGATCATCTCCAAGTGTTCTTCCAGCTCTAACATCCTTCTAAGAACCCACTCCTCTCCTCCCAGAAAAAGAAGTCTGGGATAGAAACCACACAATGAGATAGACCAGCATTTCAAAATCAAGGCTGGAATATACCACTGTCACAAAAAGATCACCAAATTAAAATCCAAGAAGAAATCTAGAGCCAAGTCATCTGTCTACAATTGTGGCCAGTTCTGTTCAGATCGTGCTCCACTCTGATCTATCAGCCGACTAGGCATCCGTCCCTGACCCTGCAGGAGTGTCCCTTCCCCCACCCTGGTCACATGGCTGGCCACCACTGAGCCCCAGAAGCCAATCTCCCGTGCCCCAAATACTGCTCAGCCTGGAAGCCACAGACAGCCCTTCCTGCCACCCAACAGGAACAGAGCAAGTAGCTCTGGCCTTCCCGGGGTTTGGATCCTGGTTTCCAGCACTAAGAACAGGAAGGTAAGTTTGCAGCTTGAAGCTTCAGAGAGAGTAGAGAAAGCTATGCAGATAAGAGAAAATGTTCTTCCTAGTACAAAGAGTATTTACGAGTGAGCTTCACACATACCGAGAAGGAGAATACCAGGAAAGCTGGATAAATCCTCCAAATGAGCATTGGATGTTTGCCTTTCCTTTAAAAATTATATTGTAGTTGTCACGCTGGCGCCTTGAGTTCACTAGTTTTAGGTGTAAATCCCCACTCCAAATTAACAGAAATGACAGGAGACTCTTGTACTCTCTGACACCCTGGTGATTAGTTCTCCCTTGTTCTCATTTTATAGAACCGAGAATCTTTCTCTTCTAGGCAGGTAAATTTCTGTTGTCTTTGCCAAATTTGTGAGATTGGCTGAAATATTTGCAAAGTATGTGAAAAGCCTGAAACTTGCTTCTTCCCTAAAGAATACTGGTAATAGATTACATTTGTTCATATAGCTCTTTGGGATAGAAACAGAGGAATGGTGAACCTCTTTTTATTACCTATTTTTGTTTCTAGATTTTAGATATGGAACCTGGTGTTGTTACTGCTAGTTGGTATAGGGATGGCTTGTTTTGTTTTTTCTCTCCTGGATCATGCATGGGTGCTTGTTCTGCAGGCCCTGAGGTGATGAACAAGCTACCGGTTGAAAGGTGGCCATTTGCTGGTTTTTAGCTTAGCTTCCGAAAGCCCAGCACTATCCTGTGTCATTTTTGCCAGTTCAATTCATGGAATAATCCCAGGTAGGCCTTCGGGCAAATCCTTTTCTGAAATACTTGGGGCTATTAGAGGGACTCACCAAACACCATGTTGGCTGCTTTACAGTTCTTAGATGCGAAGGTCAAATGATCTGAGAGAGGGCAAAAGGAAAAGCTCCCAAAGGGCTGACACATAAACAAGGCATATGTTTTCTAGTCTTCTTCCAGAGGCATGGGTGTCTGATCTTGAGGATTTATTATCATACTTTGTCTTTCTTCCCTAATAATTAAACTATTTTGTTTTGTTTGCTTCCAATATCTAGTGCAAATATCTGGAACAAAGTGGATACTCAATAAGGACTTGTTGGGTTAAAATGATGTGTCCTCGTGGGTGGGAATGAGTGCTTAACTGGAAGATGAGTTCATCACCAACATTTTGATCCCCCAAATGTGTTGTGCACCCTTAAGGCTGGTTGTTATCACTGCCTCCTTCCTATATTGAACATGAGGGATGCTTGGGCAGGAAGCCTTGAGTCTGTTTGCCAGGAAGGCACTCTGGTCCTTAGCCTTCACGGCTTTGAGAGTCAATTTTGTCAGTAGAATTTCTGATTTCAGGGATCCCAAATGGGACTTCAGGCAGTGAAATGGAAGGAGCCTTTGAATGACTCAGGAGAGCAGAGGATTTGGTCTGATCTCTTACCATACAGCCATGCTCAAGACCAAGGCAATCTATGATGGGAGAATAATGGTGAGTTAGTTGGGCAGCAGAAGTTCTAGGGGTAGAAAAAGCTGCCTTTGCAAATTCTTCATTTGCTGTGTGCCAGGGACTGTTGCCCCAATTCCTTTGGCAACGTATTGTAGTGGATGATGATAGTGACTAGTCCTTTTTGGTTTCAAGTAACTCACTGAAGCTACCTGAAGCGAAAAGAGGGGTCTATTATAAGGCCAATGAGAGATCTTGTGTGCAGGAATTCAGCCAGACCGCAGGAATGCCTGAGACCCAGAAGCGTTGGCTGTGAGAAACCTCTTTCAGACTTCTCATGTCTCCCATCTTGACTTTTTCTCCTCTCTTCCTTCCTGCCTCCTCTCTCTCATGTCCTTCCTTCTCTCCCTTCCTTATTTTCTTGAGTTTGGGATTCAGTAAGTATCCGGTTTGAATCCTGGCTCCTCCATGACTGGCTCTGTGACTCAGAGGAAACTACTTAATTCTCTTTGTCTCCGTTTCCTTCTCTGTAAATGGGAGTGGAAATTATGTGCCTCACTGAATTATAGTGGGCATTAAATGAGACAATGAAAGTGAAATAGCCAATATTCAATTAGTATACAGTATATGAATTGCTGGAGGTAGAAGCTGTGTTTCATAAGTTAGGCCATAAGTTGGGGATTTTTATGGTGAGCAGTGAAGCTGCTGAGCAGAGAGGTAGCTAATACAAACATGTTCCGAGTGCCCAACACTCAGTTTCAGACGGATGCCTCCTTTGAAGATGATCCGAGGTAGTGGCTTCTTCTTGCCTTCAACATATTCTTGGAGGGAGCTTACTTCCAGCTGTGAGAAGGTGGGAACCAGCACAGAGGAGGTGGGGAGTGTGGGGAGAACAGTCTCAATTGATTCAGAACTGGAATGAATGCATTTACCTGAATATTAGCTATACCGTGTCTACGTTTCCAAAGTTTTGTGGGGTTCCCATCTCTATCTGTATCTATTTTATCATGTTGTATTTTTTGTTTGTTTTCTAAATTGAGAATTCATAGTACTCCTAATATGAAATAACACATTTTTAAAAAACACTGGAAGCCATTTCATTTGTATGTCAGGGACTCTTGATTGCAAACATTAGAAAGTCAACTCAGATAAGAGAGAGAGTAAATTTAACAGCTCAAATGCCATCGAGAAGGCCAGTTGAGAATTATCAGACTCCAGGAGTCTGTGTGATCAGTGTGCTGTTTCTCTTCCTGAAAGCTTCTCTCCATGTGGCAGACACAGTAGCAGCCCCCAGGTTTACCGGCTGAGCAAAGCCAGGGTGAACAGTGTTTTGGGGCGGATCCAGCAGAAATGTCCTGGGGAGAATTCTGATTGGCTCAGCTTTGGACGTGGATCTCTGTGGCTGGGGATGGGGAGCGCTTGGTAGGCTTTCCTGTTCGGGGTGGGGCGGGGGGAGTGGGTGAGAGGCAGAGCCAGGCCTGCTAAACCTTTTGGAGGTGCTTCTGTACGAGAAAAGGCATCTGTTACTCAGCTTTTCTGTGCTCCTCACACCATGCTGGAAGAGGAAGAGATCAACTTTCAAAAAACTACCAGCTGATCCAATTGAACAGAAAGTATAAATTGGAAGTTATTTTCTTAAAATAGCAGTTTTAACCAGGCCATAGTCTTAGCTTCTGGGAGGCAGAGGAAGGAGGACTGAAAGTTTGAGCCCAGTCTGGACAACTCAACAACTTAGCAAGACTCTATCTCAAAATTAAAAATTTTTTAAGCAAGAGCTCTATGTGACGGTCCTGGGATCAATCCCCAGTACCACAAAAATAAATAAACAAAAATTAAATTAAGTGGAATTAAATTTAAACCCCAGAAGTTTGTAAATATAGCCCCTGGATCAATGGCTACCACAGCTACTAGGAAATGCAAATTCCCAGGTCCCACCCCAGATCTACTGAATCCAAAACTGAGGTGTGGCAGCAAGCTTTTTTTTTTTTCTTTTTTTGAGGTGTTGAAGATTGAACCCAGGCCTTCGTGTGGGCTAGGGAAGTGCTCTAGTCCCAGCAATATTCCTTCTAACAAGCCCTCAACTGACTCTGATACACACTTAAGTTTCAAGACCATTGTCTTATCGGGTTCTTTGCCTTACAGTTCTGCTGTTTTTAAAACATGTTTCTCTTGGAACAAATAGATTTAACCTTAAATTTTTAGGTATGTAATTATATAAAGTGGGAACATGTGTCATTAAGTTGTGTGCCTGAAAACGTTTAAAATAAATGTAACATATGACTAAAATTTAGAAATAATTTAATACATGTAGGAACATGATAAAAAACAATGGAAAACTATCCTGGCTTTCCCCACACCCTACAGTTCCACTTCTCAAAGACAACCAACAGGAATTCTTTTTGATTTTTCTGTTGGTTACCTGTACCCTTCTAATAATGATGATGATATAATTATAGTTTATCTGTGTACACAAAATATCCAAGTTTATAGCTAAGACATCACCATTAAATCTTATCCCCTCCCCAGGAATAACTTGAAATTAGTGTGTATAGTTCCTCTGCATGATTTTATGCTTTCAACTATTCATAAATATAGTAATAAGAAATATTGGTAGTGTTATATGTGTTTTAAAGTTTTACATGCAGTAGTATTTTGTCTGTAACTTTTTACAACTTACTATTTTTTACTCATATTTTTGAGATTTATACATGTTGATACATAAAAATCTAGTCCATTCATCTTTAAAAAGTAACATGAAACTTGATTAACAGTTTGAATATTTAAGGTAGATGTTTCCCCCAGTAACATGCAACCCAAAGATAAGCAGTCCAGAGCTCAATTATATTTTCAGGACCCCAGACTTGTTCCATCCTGATTTGTGCCTTTGGTCTTCAAACCTGTCCCATCACTGTTGTAAAATGGCTGTTCCATTTCTAAGTGTTTTGTCCAAGGTCTGTGCAGAAAAGAAGGGTAAGAGAGTAAAGAATAAACTGCATTTCTGCTGTGTTTATCACTTTTTATCAGGAAAAATAAAAGCTTTTCTGGAAGTTCTACCCAGTGGACTTCTGTTTAAATCTCATTGGCTAGAACAGAGTCACATGACAACTCCTAAGGCCATTGACTGACTGAGGGCAATCAGATTTCCATGAATGGTTTATACAGATCATGATTTGTGCCTGGAGTTGGGGAAGGTAACTTCCAGTAATTAGGAATAAAGTGAGGTTCTGTATACAGGCAAGAAAAGGAGGGAATGAATGTTGGACCATGTAGCAAATACTTCTAGATGACCACCATAACCCATCCTCTTCTTTTTCCTTACTAACAGAACAGTCTTATTTGCACTATTAAACATGCTTTCCCAGAGTCCTTTGTCATATGACTCAAGTGTAGTTGAGTAACAAAAGTTAATCATAGCAATTTAAATAAGTGATTTCGTTGTTCTCTGTAAGAAGATGCTCAAGTATAGGCCATCTAGCACTGTTCGCATGAACACATTAAGGATTTAAGCTCTTTTCTCCCCTCGTATCCATAGTTAGCATGTGACCTTCATCCTTATGATAATAAGATGACTGCTACACTTCCAGGCATCATCACATCTATGCTCCAGGGATAGGGTGGCTAGATAAAATATAGTTTACCCAGTTAAATTCAAATTTCATGTATCACTGAATATACTTTGTTAATATAAATATGTCCCCAAATTGTATAGGATGTAACTGATATTAAATATTATTTGTTGTTTATCTGAAATTCAAATCCAACTGGACAAACTTACATTATTTGCTAAATGTGTAATCCCTGCTTATGAATGAAGAAGACAAAAATCAAAGGGGCTGTCTTCTACAGGGGCTTCATCTAGAAAGAGAGTCTGTCCCCAAATTCTTTCTCTGATCTCTTTTGCTAGAAATAGCAGAAGGGCATCTGGGGAAGTGCTTATTTTTAGTTGGCTACAGTGCTGCCCTGAATCAAATCAGAGCAGAAAGGAGGATGGATATCAGGCAGGAAGCTTGTAGCATCTTCTACAGATGATTTCTACCTGTCATTACCCCATCCTCCAGAATAGTTACACCCAAAGGCGACATACAGAATGTTTAACAAACAATATAGCATTGACACTGAGCACAACAAAAAATGCCAGCCATTAAAATCAGCCATACCGGGGCTGGGGATTTAGCTCAGTGATTAGAGTGCTTGCCTTGTAAGCACAAGGGCCTGAGTTCGATCCCCGGCACCACAAAAAAAAAAAAATAAATAAATAAAAATAAAATCAGCCATACCAGTTGTATTGGTGGATACCAACGCTACTAATATCACTTTTTTGTAAAATTAATATTTTTTTTTGTTTATTATGCCTATAAATAGTTGAGTATGTGGCACCACCTTAACTTTTCCTTTCTATGACTCTTTACTCTTCCAATTTATTTGTTTTTGTTTGTTTGGTGGTGATAGGGATTGAACTCAGGGCCTCAGCACATGCTAAGCAAGTGATCTACCACTGAGTTAAACCCCAGTCCTGTGATGACTCTTTGCTCTTGACAGAATTTTGATATCCTCTCAAACAAGATCCTTTTTCACATACAGGCTTTTTTTAAAAGACATCATGTCCAGAGCCTGCTCTGAGTGGCCCTCGTCCACCTCTGGGCTGCTGTGTAGCTCTTTTCTGAGCACTTGCCTGTGTCAGTCTTGTGTGGTGAAGTTCATTTTTCACGTCCTCTGTTCCTTTCTTAATGCTTTCTCATCTTGCTGGAGTTTATCCTTCAATCCCTTCCTGAGAGTAACTACATAAGAGGTGAAGTTTTGAGACATTTTATGTCTGGAAATGTCCTTATTCTACATTCACACTTGGCTGAAGGGTTGGTTAGAACTGGAATTCTATGTTGCGAATACTTTTTTCTCACTTTTGCAGGCATGAGTTCCATTGTCGTATAGCTTCCCCTATAGCTGATGCCAATTCTTGTGTTTCATTCTTTATGGATGACTTACTTGCTTCTTTCAGAACCCTTTAAGATCTCTTTATCGGTGATGTTTTAACACTTCTTGATGATATGAGTTGGAAGAGATTTTTAAAAAATTCCTTCCTCTGGGCTGTCTGAGACAGACCTTTTCAATAAGGAAATTCAAATCCTTCAGTTCTTGGAAATGTTCTTATATTACTTCTTTGGTAATTTCCTATTTTTTTTCAGTCTTTAGGGAACATCTATTATTTATGATGTTTGGGTTTGCTGGATTGATCCTTTTACTTTCTTGTCTTGACTTACCCTTCTTTTTGTATCTCTTCGTGTTTGTGTTCTATCACCTGACATATTCCAACTTTATGTTCTCTTTTATGAAAATTTTTCTTCTAACATATTTTTAATTTCCAAGAGTTCTTTCCTATTCCTTGAAGTTCTATTCTTAAAACATTCTACATTTCTTTTCATCGTGGATATAGACCTTTTCTTATTTCTTTAGAAATGTGAATTGTACAGTTTTTTTAGGGTTTCTCCGGCTGCCTACATTGTTTTTGTCCCCTTAGACTTCCTCTTTTCCCGTTTGTTTTGATCTCTGCTATTCTGGAGATTCCTATTTTGGAGTGGAGCTGCATTTCTATTTTTTTTTTTAATAATAAAGTATCTTTTTATTGACCTTTTGGCTCAGAGCTATAGTTCATGTGGACAGGCTGGGAGCTGTCGGTTGATGGACTTACAGTAAGCAATTGGATGGAGCCCTGTCCATTTTGTTAGAGGTCCCCAAATGTAGAATCTATAAATCTCCTACCTGGAGGGCTTCAGTTTCATTCATCTTTCTTTCTTTTTTTTTTTTTTTTGGTGGTGCCGGGGATCGAACTCAGGCCCTTGTGCTTACAAGGCAAGCACTCTAATCACTGAGCTAAATCCCCAGCCCCTCATTCATCTTTCTAGGGACCAAGTAAGCAGAGGACTGAGGGGTTAACAGCATTTATTTAAATCCCTCTTTTCCCTCAGTGAAATTATGCCATTTTGCCTCAGCTGTCCACAGGTGTTTTTAACATTTTCAACTTCTGGAGAAGGAGAGGCATTCTAGGAGAGTCTAGAGGGGAGATCCGAGAATTTTACCCACTCCTTTGAGAGATTTTTCCACCAGCTCTCCTATCTTCAGTCCCATCCTACATCCTGATCTTTAGATGTACCTACAGTTTCAGATTTTCTTTCAATTTTTTTCTTTCAATTTTTGAAAACCATTTTGCATAGGTACAAGCTGTCTAACCCTTGACGGTTCAGATAAAACTTTTTAAAAAATTATTTGCTCCTGATATTTGTTTATTTATTTTGTGGTGCTGGACATGCTAGATGCTATTTTGTGGTGCTACACATGCTAGGAAGTACTCTTATCATTGGGCTACCTCCCCAGGCCTATTTATTTTTCAGGGTAGAAAAATTTTCAAGTGTAGCAAAAGTAGAAAAAATGATGACCCTTTTGTATCTACAATTAATATCCATTGGTTAACTCGAGTTTTCTAATTCTTTTGAAATTAACTTTGACTTTTTATATTTTTTTATGCTGAAGTATCTTTTTTTTTATTAACCTTATGGCTCAGAGATATAGTTATAAAAACAGATTGTCTGGGTTTGAACCTCTGCTTCTCCATTTCAGACACTAATTAATCTCTCTGTGCCTCAGTTTTCTCTTTAAAATGGGAATAAAAAGGCAGGGGGTGTAACTCAGTGGCAGAGCACTTTATCGTTTGTGAGGCTGTGAATTCCATCCCTGTCACTGTAAAAAACAAACAAAAGTAATAATAATGTTATTTATCTCATAGCATTGTTGAGAAGATTCAATTAAGTTTTACACTCAAACTACTTAAAATAGTGCCTGGCATAATAATAGCACAATTATTGTTTAAGTTTCAACATTTATTTGCATAAAGATTTTCATGTCATTCTTTTATAATTTTAAACTATCTATATTTTTAGTTAATTTGTTTTTCATTTCTAAAGTTGTCTGCTCGTGAATATTCTATATTCTTCTTAATACCCTCCCTCCTAGTACTAGGGAGTGAACCCAGGGCCTTTACACTGAGCTACATTCCCAGCCCTTTTTATTTTTTATTTTCAGACAGGGTCTCTCTTAAGTTGCTAAGCTGCCAAATCTAGGGTTGAATTTGTGACTCTCCTTCCTCAGCCTTCCAAACTGCTGGAATTATATGGCATGGGCCACCACACCTTGCTTGTTGATTAATCTTATATAGTTTGCCTTCTTATTAATCTTTCCAAATAATTGCCATTGGATTTGTTAAGCATCTTTATGCTTAATTGTTTTGTTTCAATTTTTCCTGCTTTTATCTTTTATATTTATTTAGTCCCACTTCCTTAGGGTTTTATTTCTTGTTCTTTTTCTGCCTCTTTAGTTGAATGGTTATCACATTTATTTCCCTCCTACCTCCTCCTTCTTTCCTTATAATATTCAACAAAGCAATTGAATTTGTGTGTTTTAATGAATATATGTTGTGGAAAACAGTGTCCAATCCACAGTAGAGAAAGACAAAAATAATAACATGAAACTACATGATAAACATTACATAGTTACAAATTTTAGCTAGCAATTGACCAGACAGGAGAATGGAACAGAGTTCTTCTCTACCTTGGTCTTTTTTTTTTTTAATTGTTTTGTGCAAAGGGATAAACGGATATCCAGTACCTACAGGACAGTTGAATAGGAAAATCCCAACAATTAGCAAAGAATCATTTTTCAATACTCATCAATTACAAAACAATTAAACTATGTAAAAATTAAACCTACCTTCACATTACAAATATGCTTCATCCAGGCACCACATGCATTAAAATGGAAAGAAAAAATTGTATTAATTCACTAAAGGGAAGAAACCACTGTCTACCTATTAAAATCTTCACTATCCTTTCCTTCTTTTTTATTCCAAGTATGCTGTTTTCTACAAATTTCAATATGTAGTGGCTGTGAATGTTGAGTTCCAAATACTTACTTCCATTGTGGTTTCCTATGAAATCCATGATTAAAAATTATTTTTAATACATGTGCACAATTATAGAAGTATAATAAATTTACTGAGGCCTTTTGTGCCACACTAGTCATGCTCTTTGTGTTCATTAGAAATATATATATATTATTGTTATATTTCATATATACTTATTAGATTCTTCTTTTGCTTTAATATTTTTCATGTGTATACACATCAATACATGTTCAGTCTCCTTCTATAAGTATGGATTTGACAATTTCTCCTTGAAATCCTGCCCTTTTTTATTATATACATTTTGAAGCTGTGTTCGTCTTTTACTTTGTAGTCATGAAGATGAAAGAAGAGAAGGCTGGCGTAGGAAAGCTGAACCCCACAAACTACAGGAGAAGATGTTTAGATCAAGGTAAAGACATTTGGAGAATTTGATGTAAATCCCAGGAGGGTCTGAAAATTTTTGGATGTTGGTCTTTATAATAGCACTTCCAACTGGAGACTCTGTAGAGCTTGGCTTCTTTCCATGACTTGCTAGAGCAGCCTTCACCATGTCTAAAATGTATAATGGCATAGTTTGGGTCCATGTCTCACAAAATCTAAGAATGAAGTTGAGGACAACGGAGGTAGACAGGTAGAATGATCACTAAGAAGAGAGAAATAGCTCCTAATAGTTGGGAGGGGACCTGAAAGTGGGTTGCCACAGGAATTCTTTCTCTAGGAGTTTTTATATCAAAAAATGACCAGGACTCACACCACTCTGCGTCAAACTAAGGTCAACCTGTAGGACCAAAACAAGTTTACTTAAACTAGAAATGGGTCGAGGAGGAGTTGGAGACATGTTGCAAGTGTTATGTCTGCAGGTGCCTATTGACCTCTATCTTACCTAACTGGTTTATTAAAAGAACAAAGTATGAAGGAAAAAAACATTTTCCAGATTGGTAGGAGCAGAAGTTGTCATAGTGGTCATCCATCACCTTGCTTGTCACCTCACTTGTTACATCCCTGTACTTAATTGTCCATCTGGTTCTCATTAACTCTGGACCTCAGGCTCATTTTAACTGACCCCTAGGAGTGGTCGTTCTGATTGTACTTTGGGCCCAGTGCCTCTCTATCTGCCTGCTATCTTCTACCTAACTTGTCAGTCTATAATAAAAGGACCACAGGATTGAGCAAGGGACAGAAAATTGACATTTGCATCTAAGTATATTAGGACATGGCTTTCCCAACACAAACTCACCTAGCTTTACCAGATCTACAAACCGTGATTAATATCAAATATCAACACACTGTAGATCCTGAAAATGGCAGCTTAGAACCAGTGCAAGAAGGAGATGAGGGGGGTATTTTTTTGTTCCAAATAGTGACTCAGACACTCACAAGTCTCCTCTACAGATGGCGCCTGACTTTTTTTTTATAATGGTGCAAAAGCAGAGGCATTCAGCAGAATCCATGCTTTGAATTTTTAACTTTCCTGATTTCACAATACATTATAAAATACTCTCTTGTGGTGCTGGGCAGTGCCAGAGTCACAGCTCCCTGTCTGCCAGGTAATCACTGATGATCTCTAGGATGTTTGGAAGATTCAGTGTATTAAATATGTTTTCAATTTATGGTATTTTCAACTTCAATGGGTTTATCTACATATAACTGCTCGTAAGATGAGGAGCACCTGTACTCAAAAAGAATCAGGCACAGGACTTGAGAAGAGGCAACCAGATGGCCTTCTGCCCCATCACCACCCCAGCCTCACTGAGAAGGAAATACTAACTTTGCTCTCCAGCTGGATGTTTGTTGAGCTGCAGACTGTATAGGGCCACTCCGCACCTGCTGATGGGTCAATAATAATGCAATGAGCAGTTTATGGGAGAGTTTGGCATGTGCACTGAGTCAAACTGTACAAGATGCTTCCAGTGAGAGGAGAGATCTGACAGAGCCAGGAAGGAGAATTTGGACCTGGGCAGGGCAAGCTTCCCCTCGCTGTTCACCAGCTGAACAGTCATGCTCTGACAATTATGACAGGAGACAGGAGAAGACGGGACAAGTTAGATCTGAAACAGAAAATAAAATATTTCCTTTTGTTCTTTAATAAGTATATACCTTATATATATAACCCTATAATTATAATTTTTATAATCATACTCCTAAACATGATTCCATTCTGTCATCTCAGGAACATTTTCAAGCCAATAAAAATTTTCATTCCCATGATATAGATGAGGACACAGACTTCCAGGGAGGTAGGATGCCTGTGGCGACAGAGCAAGTAAGAACAAGCTGCAGCAGCTGTCTCTTGGGTAGAGGGCTTTCAGATGTGCCTGCTGCTTCTCATTTCCATTCTTGGCCCTAGGGGCGGAGACCAGGAAGTTAACGTTGGAAGACCCAAGTACACTAAGCCCTTGGAATAGAACTACTTAATGCTGGTGTCCATGACTTACCTATAATTACAGCTTGCTTAAGAGATGTAGTGTAGAGGCTGAGGGTGTAACTCAGTGGCAGAGTGCCTGCTTAGCATACACAAGGCCCTGAATCACCAGCACGCGCACACACACACAAACACACACACACACATGCATGCACGCGTGCACACACACATAAGAAGGGAAGTCACACAATACTGGGGAGGGAAGAGAAGAGCAAAAGGGTCAGTCATTCTGATACTATTGTAGAATAAACCAACCGTTCTAAAGCAAACAAGATCCATCCTGAAACTAAAATACTAGAAATTTACAAAAGATAAGAGTATTATTTAAAAATATGATCACTTCGTGACCACTTTGACATGTAAAGAGCTTCAAAGTCATAATTCCCACCCTTAAGACAATAAAAAAGCTTGAAAAATCAGTCTTTTCTTAGATGCACCAAAGAATTAAGGTCACAGGGCAAAACACCGACTGTAATCAGAGAGACAGGCAAATATAGAGAATGCAGATCAGCTTATTTGAAGCAGAAGCTGCTGGAGCCAGTAACTGGTAGTAATACTTACAAAGTAACTTGAACAAATTGCCAAAGGCTGAGTGTGGACTACTTGAGAGTTTAAAACTCCTAGAATCCCATTCTAATGAGATTTTACCTCTAGAAGCCCTGTCCCATTCTTTTAGTGAAGACCAGTGGAAATTCTTCTCATGTTTGACCAGGAAAAGGGGGAAAGTTACCACCTGAAATATTCCCAGAGTATTATTCACAATAAAGAACTACCTAACAAGGAAAAAAAAACTTCATTAGGGCTTAATAGAACTTGGTAGAAAAGAAGTTACCCCATACCGGTTCCCGTTAGCCTTCCTATTTCAACTCAGTGAGGATGAAGCCCTTTTGAAAACCATAGCCCATGGTACAGTCTTGCTAAAAGACTGAAATCCAATCAGAGGATATAGAATGCTCCTCTCTCTTTGCTTTACCACCACTTTAACAGGGCTTCTGTATAGTAACAGTGGATTACAGCTGGACGTATTTATTTAAGGAGTTTCTGGGAAGTCTGAAAACAATAGAGGATATAATAACGCTGACACTGTTATGGGAAACTGTAAACATAACCTAATCCCTTGCCAGAGATTCATAAAACCTCATGCTAAAGGCCTACCTACCTCAATTCTATTTATACCAACAATATCTTTGATTTATAATTTTTTGGTATTGAGGCTCTAACTTGAATTGTTCACACGCTAAATATTAAATTCAAATAGCATTGGAACTGGATCTTATATTTTAAAAAAGTGAATCTAGACATAGTTCTTATGTTTATCACAAAAATAAATTTCAGATGGATCTTAAATCTAAAATGCAAAACCATAAAACTTGTAGAAGATAACATAGGAGAAAATCTGAATAACTTTAGGTTTGGCATTGAGTTTTCAGGTACAACACCAAAAGCACAATGCATGAAGGAAAAATTGAAAAGTTAAACTCAATTAAAATAAGAAATTTCTCTTCCATAAAAGATACTGTTAAGAAAATGAAAGGAAAAGTCATAGACTAGGAGAAATTATTTGAAAAAGATATATCTGGTAAAGCACTTGATTTCCAAAATATACAAAGAACTCTTGAAACTCAACGTTAAGCAAATAACATGATTTTAAAACAGGCAATATGAACAGACACCACAGAAGATATACACATGGCAGATAAGCATATAAAAAGATGCTCAAACTCCCCACAAGGAATGTAAACATTATGTACTGCAAACAGGTACTATTAAAAAAGTAAATGATCCCAGAAATCAGGAGGATGAAGCAGGAGGATCACTACAAGTTCAAAGCCAGCATGGGCTCACTATGTATAGTGAGTTCAAAGCCATCCTGAACTACACAGAGAGAATCTGTCTCAAAAAAACCAAAATAAAAGTAAATAAATACATCACAAAAATATGCTCAATATTATATGTCATTAGGGAGTTGCAAATTAAAACAAAAATGCTACACATTTCTAAAAATGGCTAAAATTCAGAACCAATCAACAAAGAACCCTGACAATACCAAATGCTGGTGAGGATGCAAAATGATAGGAATGTTTTCTTTTGCTGAGAGAATGTAAACGATGCAATGTCTTTTTGTGTGTGTGTATGCTGGAGTTTGAACTCAGGCCCTTGTGCTTAGTAGGTAAGCACTCTACCACTTGAGCTAAATCCCCAGCCATGATGTAATGTCTTACAAAGCTAAACATAATCATACTATATGAACCAGCAATCATGTTCCTAGATATTTACCCAGTTGTGTTAAAAATTATATCCCTGTAGAAGTCTACCCAGGAATCTTTTTTTTTTTTGGGTGCTGGAGACCGAACTCAGGGCCTTGCACTTGCTAGGCAAGCGCTCTATCACTTGAACTAAATCCCCAACCCCCTGCCTAGGAATCTTTTTAGCTACTTTATTTGTAATCACCAGAAACTGGAAGCTACCAAGATGTTCAAACAAACTATGATACATCCATGCAATGGAATATTATTCAGGAATAAAAATAAATGAGCTATTAAACCATAAAAACACATGCATGAAACTTAAATGCATATTGCTAATTGAAGGAGCCAATGGAAGGAGCTTAGCATTTTGGACTATATACTGTTATATACTGAGAGACTCTCACTCCTGGACCATGTGTCAAAGCCATATTTGATTATCGTTGCTGTGGAAAAGCAAGAATGTGGAGATGGGAGCTTGGCTCATTCAAATGACAGCACCTAGGGATTCTGGGGTTGTTGCTTTGACTACCTGAGCATGTGGTTCAGAGGCTTTTAGAAATGGCTTGCAGGAGTTTGAAAAGTTTTGGAGATGCTGGCTGGAGAAGCAGCCCTAGAATGCTGTAAGCCAAGCTCAATGAGAGATTCTGGCCAGAGCTCAGGAAACCAGGATGCTGAGAGTAACGAAGCTGGTAGAGACCAGGCTCAGGAGGTTTCAGCTGGGAACAAAGACTCCGTTGGCAGTTCTGTTACTGTGGGTGATGGAGTCCTGGATGGGTGTCTAGGTTCTTTTTTGGGGGGGATTTGCTGCTGAGACAGGGTCTCACTATGTAGTTCAGGATGGCCTCGAGCTCACAATTGTAACCCAGGCTGGCCTCGAACTCGTGGTGATCCTCCTGCTGGGATTACAGGTGTGTGCCACTATGCCTGGTGAGTTTCTAGGTTCTTGTGCGTGACAAACAAAGAAGTGGACATGACACATGATGGTAAGGGAAAGGCAGAAAAATTTAATCAGGCAGTAGTATGCTCAGAGTGAGTGGGCTCACTTTGGTTGAAAGGAAAATGGCACAAGTGCTGAGTGCATTGCATTTAGGAATTTTAAATGTTGCACTGGATCTAGGGTGCCTCCCATTGAGTCTTCTGGAGCATGATTGACAACGTGATAGACGAGATGCTGAGTCATGTCAGCTGTATCTATTGTGCATGTCCTTTCCCGTAATTCACTTTGTATAACTGGATGTAAGAGATGCAGAACGTATGCATGAACTTTCAGTAAGCTCCAAGTAAAGAAAGGTTATTACAGGTCATGCTGGCAGGTCTGGCATACATGCATCCTGGTTTGGGATTTTTGGAATTTTCCAAGGCAGGCTTCAAGGTCTTTGTTTTCTTATCTCTACCTCTTTGTAGTAAACCTTAGGACAAAAGTTGGGGGGGTTGCCCAGGTTCAGGTGAGTGGAGAGGAGTGGTCCTTCAGCCCTAATTGAACTAGCTATATTAATTGGACTCCAGGACCATGTGTATTATGCTCTGGAAGAAAATTTGTCTGCATTTTGCTCATGTCCAGAGACTGCTGGAGACTGAGATTAGGGCAGCAGACTAAATAACCTATCAGAGGAAGTGTCATGGCAGCCCAACATTCAGGCAATTGCATGGGTACTGTTGGGAGCTTTTAGCTAGCTTGACATTGAGAATACAGAGCAAATAGCCCAGCAGAATTATTTAAAAAGTTTTGAGTTTGGCCAGAAAGGAAGCTCCTGGTATAGTTGGAGCCTGCAAAGACCAGCAGAGGAGAACTTCACTGATGAAAAGATTAGTATTAAAAAGAAGCTAAGTACTTTGGAGCAGGACAATAGGAAAAATGGCCTTAAGGGCATGTGAGGAGTTATCATAGCTCTACCCTTTGAGGGCTCAAAATTGCAAAAGTGAAAAACTTTGCTTTGAGAAAAGAGCTCCAGGGTGCTGTGCTCCCCGATGGCAGCAGCCTAGGGAAGGACAATTGATTCCACAGGATTTAGTTTACTACATTCAGCCAGCCAGGCACTTGGATGCATTTGCCTCTGCAACCATCAGCAAGATGCAAAAAGGCTTGGCTACTGCCCAAGATGGTAGAAGACCTTGGTGTGTTGCTGGTTCTACCTGCATCCAAAATGCAAGGATCGTGGGGTCAAGGGGACTTTCAACCAGATTTCAGAAGGCCTAGGAGGCCAGGCAGTGTATCCCTGAGAGAGCTTGGCACAAAGCTGTGAGAGAGAAGCTGAAAATACAGTGGAGACCCTAGGATGCTGGAAAAGCCAGGAATGTGGAACATCTGAGGAAAGCTGCAAGGAGTGAGCAAAGGCAGCCCAAGAGAGAAGCTGTGAGGTCTACAACCACTGGCAATGTCATATGGATGGGCTGTCCAAGCCCTTTGGAGCTTATATCTCACTACAGATCGTCCCAGGTATTAGGCATGGAACTAAAGGATTTAATGTTTGCCCTGTTTCATTGCTTTCTATCACTCTATTCCTCCCTTCTGGAATAAAAATATTACCCTGTGCCTTTGTATGTCAGCAGTGTTTAACTTTCTTTTGAGTTTTACATGGGCTCACAGCTAAGAGTTTGTCTTGAATCTCAGAGGAGACTTTGGATTCGGACTTTTCAGCAATGCTAAAGTTGCTACAACTTTGGCACCTCTTAGAGTTGCATAAAGGGATGCCCATGAGTCTTTGGAGGGCCAGGAGAAGAATGTCATAGTTTATATCTAGATATCTCTCCAAAGCCTCATGTGCTCATAGGTGGGGCTTTAGAGAAATGGTTGGATCATGTGGGTGTGATACACATCAGTGAGGATTAGTCCACTGATGAGTTTATAGCTGAATGTGATGCTGGGAGATGAAACCTGGTTGGAGGAGATGGGTCACTAGAGGTGTGGCCTGGAAGGATGTATCTCCTTCTCTCCTTCCTTGAGCTCTGTCTCTGGTTCCTGCTGTCATGCCCTGAGCTGCTTCTTCTCTGCCACATCCCTCTACCATGCTGCCCCGCCTTGGAACCAGCCGACCACGGACTGAAACCTCTACAAACTGTGAGCCAAAATAAACCTTTTCTTTTTACAGTTGTGGTGCTGGGTTTTGTGCCTCAACAACAAGAAAGTAACTAAGACAGTTTCCCTTCTGGCAACTACTGAGTTGGTTCAGAAGTGGAATTCTGTCAAACTCAAGCCTTTGGGCTTTGTCCCTGTCCAGGAACCTCATGTCTTACATTTTGCTTCTGTGGCCTCATCTCTTTGTTGATGGATATTGCAAAGAAATGCCAATATTTACTAACTCTCCTTCTCCTCCTCTTGTGTTGTGTCCGCAGACTGCCCTTCCATCCGTATCGGGCTTCCAGTCCCCAGTTATACTCAAAGAAAAAGTGACCAGAAGGGACATCTCTCAGGCCTGCAAAAAGTCCGCTGGGGCCTTCAACCAGACAAACCACGACAGGAACTGACCAGCCCAGGGAGAGGAACAAACATCAGGGACAGGAATAAGGATCTTATCAGCAGGACTCGTGAGTTCCTTGAGGAGCACATTCTGGGGAGCCACCCTGCTGGTGGGTCTAGGCAGGCATGGCAGGGCAGGGGATTCTCTGGAGAATGTGGATAATGTCCCATATGCCTCTCTGACCCCTCTGTTCTGCTGCCATTGCTGATCAGCCTCTCTGCTCTTTGGACACTTACAGTCCAGCCTGAGTCCTCTGTGTCTCTCTGCTGGCTTTGAGATCTCTCCTCTGACCCATTCTGTGGATTTTATGGTTAATTCTCGGAATTATTTTCCTCATTTCTAACTTCCTAGGGGCTACACAACTGTTGTCCTAAGAACCAGTAACAAATATGTGTTTGCCATGAGGTGTTGTGTTCAGAAACTGAATTCCTTATTGCATACCTGCACCTTCTCTCTTATAGGAGAGCTTGAGCTTACAGGAATGGGACAAAAGTGTCTCGTCACCCTGCTTGGGAGGAGCCCTTCAGGCCTTGCTCTGCTCCTGCAGAAATTACTTGTATGTTAATTAAATGTCAGGATTTTACTTCTTCCTTTGGAAAGAAAATTATCAATCTTAAGAGTAATAAACATGTATGAAGCTTTGGGTTAGATCCCCAGCACTAGAAGAAAAAAAAATGAGTAAAAAGGACTGGAATCCTTAGAGAACAGCTTCCAGGCTTTGCTAATATTTCTGAGGACATGATTTCACTTTCAGTATAATTTAAATCTGCCTAAAAATAGTATTTAATTGATTTATATTATGTTTCTACTGTCTAGAGTGTGGCAAATGAGTTTATTTTTACCATCAATGCCTTCAAAAGAGTGTCAGATCAGTGACTACATCTTATTGTCCCAATAGGAAACCTGATATACCTCCTCCTAAAGGCCACCAGAGCCACCCTCAACCCCCAACCCTGCAGAGCCATGTGCAACCCCTCACTGACACCAAGTCTACCAGGGACTGTGGTTTCTCCAGAATGAATGTCTCTGTGAGAGAAGGAATAATGGGGAGTCCTTTTCAGGAATCTGGTGTAGGACATGTACTCTGATTAAAATATACACATATACATACACAGACATGCATGTATATGCACAATGGAAATACACACACACACACACACACACACACACACACACACACACAAATAGAAGCATTAGAGTCCAAGAAGAAAGCAAGCCTGGTGGAAGACCTCCTGTTCCCTACATATTGACATAATCTCACCATACTGCTTCCCTGATGTTCAGGGATGAGATTGTCCATTGAAATTCAAGTATGCTAGGTTCCTTCTGAACCAAAGAGGAAAGCATTTTAGAGTAGATACTCTCTGCTCAAAGGGCTTGGAAGAGGTGACATGATACATTCGAGAAGTGGTTATGTATAGTGAGTTTTTGGTTGCTTTGTTGGTTTCTGGTTTACTTGAGAGGACACTGGTTTTAACTGAAAAATCAAAGGAGAGAGAATGTAGAGTCCTTTGGAATATTTGTACATTGGGTATTGTATTAGTCAGCTTCCTTACTGCTGAGACATTATACTCAACATCCAGAACTTGAAGGAGAGGTTCAGTTTGCTCATGGTTTCAGTCCATGATCAGTTGGATTGAAAACAGAGACATCGTAGTGGGAGGGCATGGCAGAGCAAAACTGCTCACCTCATGGTGGTCAGGGGAAGAGTGAAGAGTGGACAGGTGAGGGACCAGATATAGACCCCAAAGCTATGCCTCCATGATCCACCCAGACACAGATAGAACTGTGTTTTACCAATCCCCAGGGGTAGATTCCAAAGCCAATCAAGTCGAAACTCCAACCTAACTGCCACAGGTATGTTGTTTTCATGGCCTGCACACATGTCATGTGTGTTACTGACTTAGCCCTGGCAACGTTATGGGCCAGGGAAGAGAATGGGCAAGTCTGGGAGAATGGGACATTTCAGGCCATGTCTACCAATCTGGAGTAAAGTAAGGACTGCTTTTAAAGGGAAAATAAGTTCTTATTGTTCCATAATAATGCACGCATATTTGTAGAAACACAGGGAATCATATCTCCTTGTGTGAGAAATAATATCTTAACTAACTAGAGTTTTTATTCCATGAAAACATCTTCCAATTATAAATTATCACCAAAACAAAATTTTGCCTTTTTATTTGATAAAAGAAATCTTTTTAAGATTATCATCAAAACAAAAACACAAAATTTAAAAGTTCCAGTAGGATTGACCTACCCCTGAGAATACATCCCAGACCCCAGTTCCAGACATGTTGGTTGCCAGGAGTCACAAAGCCTTCTAACAAAGTGGATGGCCACAGTGATCTTTCTGTAATCTGTGGGGGCTGATTTGGTTCTTGTAATTCTCCATGGGATGGTAGAAGGCTCAACCCTCAGCCATTTACTTCTTCCAAGCAGAACAGGTGCCAGATGTTGATGCAGGTATAAACTCTGCTCCTACCACATCATGCAGCCAGTGCCCAAGTGAAGAGAAAATAAAACAGTGCCAGAATAATTGGACTTGCAGCTTCTGGATAATTGCATGACTCCCCACCCCACCCCACTCCCACATTATTTTTCTGACCAGGTGTGTTTTTCTTCTCTGAGTGTCCTATCGTTTCTGTTAATTCATCCATACAGTTTGGGCAAGCGACCTAGCTGGCATGACCATATATTCCAAGCAGGAACTCCCACTTCAGAGAAGAAGGGTATCCTGCAGAAACTGGGGGTCTGGGTTGGGAGGGTGGATATGGCCAGGCCCAAGCATGAGGCACTGTGCAGATGAAGGATTGAGAGGAAAATAATGGCAAGGACCCAACAGGACAGTGGGAGAGCAGAGGCTTTTACCTGTGAAAGCACTCTGCCAATGATAGTTTATTATAATTCTGTTGACTAACTGTATAGTATCAATAATGATAACTAGGAAGCTAAAGCAAATAGCAGATAATTCTCTTTTATTCTCTTTAGAGA